>VYXH01004014.1:14929-58536 GCA_013397275.1 Burhinus bistriatus | reverse complement strand
ACAAGCAGATGGCAGGTGTCAGTGGTGACAAAGAGCCATCTGTGCAGCGGGGACCATCCCCTCCATTCTCTCACAGGCTACTTCATTAAACCCTCACTTCAGAGTGACTGCGCCGTAGCCTTTAACCAACGGGGCCCCTGGTAGCACGGGGGGGGTTTTCTTTCCCCTTCTTCTTTNGGGCTCAGAAATTGGACAGTCACGAAGGAGAGGGAGAAAAAGAGTCTCCCCAGGCTGACAACACAGCCTAAAGGTCTTTCTGTCTCTCCACAAGAGTCCCTGGGTTTTGCCTTTCTTTTACCCCTGTGGTGCTGGGGCTCAGCCCAGGTGCCGATGGACAGGGGGCTGCAGTGGAGAAGATACCATGTGAGCTGGAGGCCACGGCAGCCTTGCTGGCAGAGGGCTGGAGCAGAGAGAAGGCTGGTGATCTCCTCTGCCTGTGGAGCCAGGAGAGGGGCCCAGAGCCAGGGAGGGAAGGGCTACAGCATCCAAGCTGCCCTGCTGGGGCTGGGCATCAGCACCAGCTTCCTTGGAAGCACAAGGTCCTCTGCAAACCTTGGAGCCATTTCCTCTCGTCTGCTCTGAGATGGCTTTGAATCCAGGATTTAATCTGGACTTTGTTTTGGACAGACTACAGAGGGCTTTTTGTCGCACCTTCCCCTGCTATTTGTTCTTGCACTGTGTGCACTTTCCACCATTGCCCAGAACAAATTCAGGAATTATCTGCAGAAAACTGTGCAAATCAGGTGAAGCCATTTGTTTATAGTTCAAAGCAAGGCATTAAAAACAATGGGCCGAGTAAAGCATGAAAGTAGATCAATCCCAACCCCATTTTAACTTCCTCTCCTTCAAGATCACTTTGAACCTACAGTAATTATGATTCTTTCTGCTAGCTTAAATCACCCTTGCCCTCATTAGAGCTGTGCAGAGTGACCATTTTCCATTTCATGAGTTGCCACGTGTAAAAGCTGCTGTGTTTGCAAGTATTCAGGCATACCTGGCTGCACTACACAAGTCATAAGTGATAACAGTCATAATTAATATCCATTATACACCTTCCGTGTACACTGACATCACTGATAACATCAAGTGCAATTTATGTGGTGCTATGAACAGAAAGCTTCGGTCTCTTCTGAGGCGTTCTAGACATGAGCTCGTTGGTCCTGCAGGGAAAGAGGTCCATTTTAGGCACTTGCCCCGAATAGTTTGAGGTGACACAAATGACCTGACACCATATTGAACATATAGCATTTCTGTGGGCTTAGGGTGCAAAAAAAAAAGGGAGTGGGTTCTCAACTAGCCAAGATTTTTTAGATGGTTTTAGACATTAATGATCTTTTTTAAATTAAATGTTAGATCCTTGGGACACACTTATTGCTCCAACCTGTTTGTCTGGAAGCTCTGATCCTGTTCCCAGCTGTCAGTCCCTTTTCATACCATGAGAAGCCCTTTTTCACGTATTAAGAAGGTACTCTTTTTCTACAGTGACATTTTGGGGAAAAAAAAAAAAGCTATCTAGATGCATTTGCGTTAATATGTCCTTTTTCAGGGCACGATCTCAAAAGTCTGCTGGTGACCTCTGTCAGGAAAGTGGATCCTATCTCTTTCTCCTGCCTTTAAAACAGAAGTCTTTGGAGACCTCTAAATGTTATAGCTGATGTCAGGGCAAAAGTCTGCCTTCACAGCAGACAAAAAGAGAGAAGTCGTATTCTTTAAATATCTTAATTGCCTCTCCTGATATCAGCGGTGTTACATCAGGGGTAATTTGGCCTCTTAATTACCTCGGAAAGAGTCCAAGCATGATAGTAAAAAAACCCAGGAGTGCGAATAGCATCCCCGAAAGGTCTAAATGGCTGCCCGGCGGTGTAAACTTTTGTACCCCTTTCATGCCCGTGGAGGTTAATCTCGCCCCCCCCCGCCCCGTCCCCCTCCTTTCATATGCATGAAGAAGAGGAGATTTAGGGGCCGGCGGGCGCGGGGGGCGCGAGGCGGCGCGCGGCCGGGGGGCAGCTGCGGGGCTGCTGGCGGGGAAGGGGCCGGCAGGGCGGCCGGGCAACGGGCCCACTGAGCGGAAAGAACAAACTNTCAGCTACCTACGGGCAGCTTGTTTCTGCACCTTATTGCCTCTGAAGGGGCAGGAGGGGAGGAAAATAAAAACAGAAACACCCAACAAAACCGTCTTGCCGAGCTGCAGAAAAACGTGTTTGCTCGGAGCCGAACCTGTGACTGTCAACATGGCGGGGGGAGGTTAAATATACCCTTGGGGACCGCTGGCTACCTGGTCTGAAGGGCCACAGGGAGTGTGTGGGGGAGCCCAGGGAGGGTTTAATCGGGAGGAGCGGCGGAGAGGGGCTGTGCGGGGCCAGCCGGGCACCCTGCGGGGCCATGGTGCGCTCAGGCCCAGCCCTCCCGCCTCTCCCCTCCTCTGGCAGCTGGGCCAGCGCCTCAGCTCCTCCAAAAATCCCGGGGCTCCTGCCCAAATGCCCTGCGGGGTACAACCTCCCTCGCCCCCAAGGATGAACACAGCTGGCCAGCTGTGCCCCGGCGGGGGGATTGGGATGGCCGGCAACGATAAACAGAGGTGCAAAGCCGCTTGCAGGGGGCTGCCTGAGGTGGCACAGGCAGGGAGGGGGATGCCTGCTCGGCCCCCCACTCTGGAAGCCTCCACTGGCAGCAGGCCCAAGCAGAGGTGACGTGGGGAAGGAAGGGGCAGGAGGGGCAGGTGTGCCCCATGGTTTATTTATTCATTTGCCTGGTTGGGCTGCGGTGGGGGATCTGGGAACTTTCTAGGCCAGTGCACCTCTGTGGCCAGTCGCGCTGCTTTAGCCTCCCCTGCAGATCCCAGCGGAGAACGGCACCGGCGTCGCCTCCGCGGAGGCCCGGTTGTCCTGGGGAGTCGCGGGGGAGCTCTGCGAGGGTCGCCTGGGCAAATCCGGGCCTCTTGCTACGAAGAACAAACTGAGAAAGGAGAAACCCTCCCACGAGTGGCAGCAGGGTGGGTGGGAAACACGCTGAGACACCTCTTCTCCCCCCTCCCCGTCCCCCCATCTCGGAGCATGTGCAGGCACCAGAGAGCAATGCTCATAAGTAACTCATTAGAGGATGAGTTTTAATGTGTGATGGATTTCGAGGTTGGTTCAAACAAAGCAAAAGCTATTCCCAAACTCCTGCCAAGTCCCTGATCAGGCTTGAACCGAACTTTTTAGGAGTGCTGGAACAGTTTAATTTTTTGTGTTTGTTTGCTTGTTTAAATGGGTCTCTGCACTCTCTGGTTTCAGCTAGGGAAGCAGAGATGGGAGCACTGAAAAGCAAAATCAAAAGCTGTCCTTGCATCACCACTGATTTTTGCAGTACCAGAGAGGACTGGAAATATCCTAGGAAAGAGCATTGTGCAAGAGCTTGCAGACTGAGGACGTTCAGATACATTTAGAGCTACAGCACTTGGTCAGCTGAGCTGGTTGAAGCCAATGCTTTTCCTTGAGCAGGTACCAGTGCTCACCTGGGCAGTTACCCTGTGCCCAGTGACAAGGCAAGTCATGATCGTTTCTTCTTATAAGACCTGCTTATAATCATGGCTTGGGACTTATGTGGACATGCCCTTACTCCTTCATATGAAACTGTCCCAAACAATGGAGTAAGGAGAGTGGACCAGATCCTTCCCCGAACCCTTCTGGATGTCAAGGCATGGAAAGTGAGGAGGGATAGAAAAACCTCCTTTTTCAGCAGCAGCTACATCTGGCTTTCAGACTGGCAACATTGGATCCTTTATTAGTTTATAAACATTGGAGTCCTCCAGGGAGTTGTCCAGATCCACTTATAGCCTCTGAGTGACACAGGCGACGCTTGGAGTAAGGCAGCATCCGTGAAGGAAGTTTGGCTTCCCTCTTAATAGAAAAAGGCTCCTGGGACTGCCACAAAAGGCCGACCAGTTACACGCAGGAAACCCTTTAGTGCCAGTAGTCACTCCCCTTGGTGGAGGGGAAATGGCCAGTTGGCTAGGAGGGGAAAGGGGCTAACATTTTCCAGCCTATTAGCATGTTTACTTAGAGCAATTCCCAGTCAAATCATCTCACTTAGGCTAGCTTGAGAATAAAATCTTGGCGATATACCATCCACCTCACAGGCCTGGCTAGGCTTCAAGTAGCTTCATCACTAAAGGTCCACTCCCCAGTTAGATAATTCTCTGCAAAATAGCTGTACTTGCCAACAGCTTCCTGTTTCTCCTGATAATAAGGTGAAAATTCCTTATTCCTGACAGCTCATAAAACAACCCAAACCCAAACCTAATGAATTCCCACCTAATAAATGGAAGAGAAGCAGCAGATGACCAACGGGTGTATTTTCAGCCAGCCTCTAGGTGGAATTTGGAGATGGGAGTGCCAGGTGTCTGTGTGAGCCCACACTCACATGCATGTGAATGAAATACAGTTTAATCTCTTAATTGGTATGTTCCAATGGAAACATTGAGATATTTTTAATACAAACAGGTTTTACCGGTAAGCGGCAATAATTGCCATCTGCTTATCACAAGCCTTGGCTTTTAACTGTTTAATTTCTGCTGGCTGCAGTCTTTCCATCATCAAAAGATGTGGGATTCCTACAGAACATTTTGGTATGGTAATCTGATTTATATGGCTACAGGGATGATAATGAGGCCTCAACTAAGAACTCAGTATTTGAATGATGGCATTTCCTTCTGGAGGCAGGATGTTTTCCACTGATGATATATTCCCATCCCATGGGTTTCATCAGCTTCACTAAGGTACAATATGTGAAGAAGAAATTTCATCAGACAAAGGCTAAAATAAGGTGCTGCAGTCCAGCTTCCCTCCCCTGTCCCCTGGAGGGGTGAGGTTCAGGAAGAGGCACTTAGGCAGCTCAGTACCTACCAGGGTATAATGGCCTGAACACGTTGTTGGTACAGCCCTGATGTTACTTTTAAGGAGGGTCTATCTTGTCTGATCGATGTAAAAAGGGTCAGGGTTGCAGCTCAGTATCCTCCTTGTCTTCTTTGAACAAATTAGTATCCATAGACACAATCAAGCCCTCAAATATTCACAGCTGTGGTTCAAATGAAGTCTCCTAATGAAATGCAAATTCAATAAGACAGTTACATGATCAGCATCAGCTCATTAAGGCCTGCCGAGCCTGTGTCTGTTCTTTGTTAGACCAGCGTAAAGCTCCCCCTCAACTTTGGTGGAGTTACACTGGACTGAAAGCTGCAGGGCTCCAGGCAAGGTTTGGCCCAGCCAGCCAGCCAGGGGGAGGCGATGTGATGTGCCACGCCATGCCGCCAGATCAGTGGTGCTGGGCTGATGAATATCAGCTGAGGGTCGGGCTCACTGGCTCTGAAGGAGGGGAGAGGGGTTGGGTTTGCTCTCTTCCATCCCGCCATGAAATCGGTAGGAGGCCCACCAAAGCTGCAAGGTGACACTGATACAAACACCCCAAACTCCAACCTAAAGCAAGACCAGAATCAAGCTTGCACTTGGGATTTTCCCTAAGAGGCTCTCAACTTGTAAATACAAGTAAGGTTCTTGAAGTCACTGCTCTTTCCTCGGTCACGGGGGGCAGTCGAAAGGGTGTCAGGCAGCTGGCTTGCTACCTTCCTGACCCCATTTCACAATGTCTGTGCTTCTGTGAAAGGGTTGCCCCAGACAAAGCACAAGGGATGCACAGCCCTCGCATCCAACTACGGGGTGTTTTTTCTTTCTTTTTTTTTTCCCCTAGCCCTGGCGAATGAGGCGATGTTTGACAGGTCTGACCTGCTCAGCTGTAATGAGCCATTGGGAGAAAAGGCACAAATGCAGTTACCTCTCACCACAAGTCTTGCTGCTGGGAGATGAACTTTGCTACTCTGCCTTGCCTTTAACAAATGCCCCTCAGTGTATCTCAGTGCAAATGTGTTTCCTTTTCATTTTCAAATAGGGATGAATCCAGTATGTTGGATTAGAAATTTCCCATCACTGACAAAAGTGAAGGGGGAAAAAAAGCCATGTAAAGTTCAAGAGGAGGGCAGAGGGAAGAATGAAAACAAAACGAATGAGCAAGAGCCAGTTTCTGCTTTTTTGGTAGGTAGAAATTTGCAATAATCTGTATTTTAAGAGGGTTTTTTTTGAGCCCTTTTTTTTTGCTGAGGTTTTTTTTTGCGAGGGGGGCAAACCCAGCATAAGGAAATTGGGGTTTTGTACTAAAGTTATTTATACATTAGATCTATGCATTCAATGCCAGTTGTCCACAATAAACAGAGATGCAAAAATGCAAGCACGCTTATTAAAAAGGAAAAAGAGCGCTTTTGAAAGCCAGGCTTTAGGTGTGTAGGTTCTGCTATTTGACTTTCAGTGTTTTACATCTAAAAATTAAATTGGGCTACCTTTGTGATGCGTAGGAATAACTGATCAGTTGCTCAGGGGCATAGCAAATCCTGGAAAACAAAATACGTACAATAAACACAATTTTATACATACAGTGTGTTCAGGGCAGATTTACTGTAGCATTTATTGTAGCCTCTCCTCTCTTTCCATTAGCAACTTGTGCTTTGACTATTGTGATCTGGGTCACGGGAGGAGGCGACTGGATTTTGAAGAAGCAAATGAAAAAGAAGATGAAACTGTGCTTTGAAAAAAATACATATCCAAACTGGAGCAAGTCCCTAGAAGAGCAGCAGGACTGATAAGAGGGTAGGCAAATACAATCCGTGAGGACAGGTTGGAGGAATTGGAATTAGTTTGCAAAAGCCAAGCCTGAAGGGAGATCATGATAGCAGCCCTTAGATATATGTAAGGTTAATAGGGGAGAGATATTGATTTATTGTGCATTAAGAGAGATGTAACTTAGGAAAAGCTTGCTAACTGTAGGCGTGAGGAGCAATGGTTCAGGGCAGTGGTGGGCCCCCGCTTCCTGGAGGTTCAAAGCAGAGGGTGGACTAATGTTTGCTGGGGTCGGGCTTGGGCTCTTCGTCTGCCCTCAGAGGGCCAGTTTGTCTCCTGGGGCTCCCTTGCCAAGCTGCGATGAAGACTGCTTGGTGAGGACATACGGAGGCAGTTGATGGGGACCGGCAAGATGAGGAGGAACGTTTTGTAGTTGGGACTGCACAAGCATGCGATGCACAGAACTCCCAGCATGAATGTGAGGACAGAAGATTAATTTCAAATCAGATTCTAAGATAATTGCTCAATTTTTCAGGGTTTGCTTAGCTAATTCCTCTTAGCCTTACTGCTTGTTCTTATCCTCCTATCTTTGACCCACATGCCCCCCTCGGACAGTTGCTAAAATCATCTAGTCTGGGAACAATATAGTGTGGCTGTGGTAACCAACCTCCCCAGCAGCTGCAGCAAACAAACAGTTTGTACATGCTCAGACTATAGTTTCCAGTCACGTATTGACCAGAATGTGCTCGGAGCGGTGACTGAATGACTTTGGTAACAGACACAATCATAAAAGCCAAAAAATCCTCACAAACAATTTGTGAGTAGGAATAGACGTAAAACGTGTTGACTATATGGCTTGCTAAAAACATCCATCCCAGCTCTAGCTGTCATCACGTCTCTCCTCTAATCCTGCAAGTGGCGTGTGAAGGGTTACCCTAATGCCCCCGCATTGATTCCTCACTCTGAGCACACAGAGCTGTGCGCCTGAGGAGCCGCAAGCAGATTGCCAAGCAAAGCCAAATTTGGTCCCCAGGCTTTATGCAATCAGCTGCCGCTCCCGCCGTTTTGTCATCAAGTCAGCCGCAGCCTTCCCCATATTACCAAGGAACATGCTGGAGCGACCCAAAGTGTCACACTTTCAATGGAGGCTTTCACTAGTTACCAGTGGTTATGTTATACCACATTAGAGGTGCCCCGGGTACCAAGTTCCCACTGAAGAAGAGCTTAGAAAATCATAAAAATACCACTCCAAAAAGGTATTAGGGAGGCAGTAACATTTGTTACACTTTGTCATGATGCCAAATTCCTATGCTGGAGATACACGGTGTGTGTGTCAGAAACTAAAATCTCCTGTTTGCAGCACCTTGCCAAAGGAAGAAACAGCAAAAAATGATATATGTACATTTTCAAGTTTGCTTTCCTGCAAACAGGTTGTTCATGTGAGGCATGTTGTTGACTACATCTGGGAAGGCAGCATGTGACTTTGGGACCAGGTTTTCCTGAAATACCTGTTTTCCTAGCACCATATTTCTTTCATTATGAAGTCTTTTCAAAATGAAATATGTCTTCTTAATACTTTTTATATCTATTTGGCATAAAGATTCAAGGAACCTGTATATGAATCTGACAGGCAGATCTGACAGCTTTATTGCAAAGTTGGTTGGAAAGGTATTTGTTGTATAGAGAGTCTGTTCTTGTTTCAGTTGCATCAGAAGTAAGCCTGAACAAGACCTTCAGTAAGGTTCACTGAAGAGGTTTCCTGCAAGATCTTGAAAATTAAAGAAGATTGGGTGCAGAGTGCTTTTTCTGTAGCTGCAGCAGGTTTTCCATCCGAAGAGATAAAAAGTTGGAAGCTACATCTCTAACAGTGGGATGCAGATGAAAGAAAGCACAATTGAAATATAGGTTATTGCAGAAACAGTGCTCCCACATCCATCCTTCCCTCCATATCTCTATCCCTCCTTCCCTTCTTTCCTTCCCCATCACTGAAGTCCTCTTGTTCCTCTGAAGAGGCCACCTTAGGAACCATAACAGTTGTGATGTTGCACCCACCTCTGCTCAGGCTCGGGCAGGGGGGAGAGACCCACTCGGTCCCCATGGCAAAGGAGGAGTCAATGCATCTATCCCAAATGGTGCTCCTGGTTCATGGAGTACTCTACTGCCAAGTTATTTCACCCTGAAATAACAGCCCTGCCAATGTCTGTGTCTGCAGAGCCATTCTGCACCCCAGCGGTGTTTGCTCTTGTGGCAAACGTTTTCCACGTATCTGAGACACTGCTAGCATCAATGACTGGCCACCTTTTGAAAAGTGCAGCAGACAGCAGAAGAAAAACTGAAGTAAATGTTCCCTGAATACTGGAGGGAGAAAACTATGCCTTGGCATTTCAACAAAATAGCCTGTATTTCATACCACAAAATTGAGTTTTTAAGACCCCAGTGGGAAATAAATGGGAAATGACTATCCAGATGTTCTAGGCATCTCCAGAAGGCTCAGCTGATACAGAACTCTTGGGAGCTAATGGAGGAGAATCCTATTAAACTTGTTAAAAGAAATATTGATTTAATATCTTGTGTTAAAAATGTTTCATTTTTGACAGATTTCCACTGTTGGGTTTTTTTTCCATGTTGCTGCTGATGCTACTACTGGTAGTTCAAGGTTATTATAACAAGCTTCACTGCTGACTGGTTGTTTCAGTCACGGAAAGGAACGCGACTTTACAGTGGTGCTGTATGTGTCACAGAGGTGCACATCCAGCTCATGAGAGGGAGACACTGTCAGTGCCAAAATCCTCCTGAACTCAGATTTGTTCAACTCATTGTGACCAGAGGGGCAACTTGAGAGTTGAACTCTTGGACATAGTCCTGGTAGTGCTGTTACAGAGATCTGGCTCCCTTGTGGTTTTAGGCAGAGAGAAGCGGAAACATGGCTGAAATTCCCCTACACTGCCGTGGTCCTTTCCCTGCAGCCCCCAGTGACTTTTTATACTTCAGTTGTCTGAAGCCATAGCCTGGAAAAATAAGTTATTCAAGGCATTGCAGCCTCAGGGGTAGCAATCATAGCAATGCCAGAAAGTTACAAAATCTATCTAGTGTTTTAGATAAAGGGTGAAACTGGAGGTAGGATCCAACCTCAGGTGGGACAGAAAGGGGAAAGAGGGTGGGGAGACAGAGGGAAGGGATTTGAACATGAAAGGAAAGGAAGGGAGGAAAATGAGGTGCTGGGGAACCAAAGAAAAGTAAGTAGAGGAAATGGGAGATGAAAAGGAAGAGGCATTATAGAGAAGTTACACAGAAAGAGAGAAGGAAGGGCACTCTCCCTTACAAAGTAATTAATTTACACATTTTAATGGCACCATTTCCCCTCTAATGCTTCTCCTAATACTCTAAGCTCACTGGTCTTGGGATTTTAAGGGCCTTATCTCGGCACTGACCTGCCAAGGTCCTCTCCCCACATCCTGCCGCAGAGCAGGCAACCCAAGTGTGCTTAGCGACAACCTGCAGCCCATCTTCCCCATGCAAAGCCAGGGCCTGGGTCCAGCTCCCCGTGCTGAGCACACCTGTCTTTGGGTGAAGTCTTGCGTTGCATGCCCCTGTGCCCACCGCTGGAGGGGATGAGGCACTGCTAGTTAGCAATCGAGGATGTGTGTAGGCATGAGGTGGGTGCCTCCATTGCAGGACTGATGTGGGGAGGGAGGGAGGGAGGATTTAGGGCTTGCCTTTCCTGGTCTCCAGTACCTGCTGCCAGCTCACTTTGTAATGGCACGGTGTTTGCAGCTCACCACCCCACATCCTGCGCTGTCCTGTCAGTGCAGCCCCATCCCAGACGGTGAGAGGCATTGCACTTGCAGGCCCATATTAGTGGGTATCACCAGCCACCTGATGAGTGGCTCCAAACCAGTCAGTGCAGGGAGAAACGCTCTTCTTAGGGGCCTGGATTGATGTCTCCACTGTCCAGGGACCTTGGTGCCCAGTGTCCTACTTGAATCAGCCACTGCCTGTGCATGACAGTTCCTCTCTGCAGGGAGGTAGAGGAACTCAGGTTGAGGAGTGGGCTTAAGGGCTTAGAAAGAAAACTAAAATGAGTTTAGGACCCAGGGAAATAGGGCCTGTGTGCAAGGGATGCGTCCAGAAGGGCCATGCAGCCAATCTTTGCTGTCATCTGGTTTCCCAGGACACAGAGATGACAAAGGAGGAGCTGACACCACATTTACTTTTCTGAGTTCTGTCCCATGTTCTTGTTTTTATTGCTCTGCCTTTGTGTGCAGCCTCTGCTGGCACTGGGATCCCCCTCGCTCCCTGCCCTGGGGGAGAGAGGGGCATGTTTTCTTTAAACTTTCTGTCTCCTCTGTGACAGTTTCCATTAGTGGTTTGACACCCCTGTGCTTCTTCCATGAGGGCCTTGCCTTTACCCTGTCTTTAATCATGTTGTCATATGATAATAGGATCAAAAGGAAGAACACTGAGTCTTGCCCTTCTGGAGTGCTTTACACTCACCCTAATAAACAGCTTGTGCTTGGGATTGTGTTGCAGCTGGCCTGCCCTCAGCCCTGTCCTTTCTATGCTGTGCTTGTGCTGAACTTTAACCATGGGGCTGTCTGGCCTCGGCAGCCATCCCCAGACCAACAGCCCTCCACTGCAAAGGGCAGTCTGTCTACCATGGTGTAAGCTGAGTAAAATCATTACAGAGCAGATGGCACACTGAAAAACCTGATGGATTTTGCCTGCATTTCCGTCTCTAGAAAAATCCAGGTTCAACAGAACTTGGTGAAAATGTTGTGTATGCGTGTGGGTGTATATATCCATGGGGAAAAGAGAGTTTGCACTCACTGCCACTTAGCATGGGACCTCCTGGAAGACCCAGCAAAGTCCTAAAGCACAGGGAGTTGTCACCTGGCTGCTTCTGTGCTGTGCAAGACATTTGCAGAAAACTGGCTTCCGCAGAAGTCTCACACCCGAGCCTGGGCAATGACTGCTGGAACGGCAGGAGTGGGTTTTCCCACCCCTTCTGTGGTGTGAGGGAGTCAATGAATGGAAGGACCGATCAGTGTGTTGCTTCTACTTGCATTACAGCAGCCTTGAGAGAGCTCAGTCAAGTCCAGGACCCCACTGAAGTATTATCTGCACATGGTCAGTGATAGGACCTGCCTAAAAGACTTTGCAGTCCAGTTGGAAAAACAGTTGGTGCTCACACTATCACATTAGACATGAAGAAGTGAGGCATCGATGGTGTTTGTCATTCATTCCCGTGTGTAAAGTTCAATCTTTGTCTTCTGACCCGCAGTCGAGTGCCTTGCCCGCAATGGTGATTTCTCTCTCAGGCCTTGGAAAAAGTGTCCAGATTTGATTAAAAAAACATCTAATGCAGAAACTCCACCTCAGTTAGCGCTGCTTGCAGTTGCACAGGTTCATAGTGAAGCCATTGAAGGCAAGATTAGGTCTAAGAGCTCATTATTATAACTCTGGCTTTTCCTATTGCAAATACATGTAACTGCTGCTAAAACATTGATATGAATTGTCACCTCCATTCTGGTAAAATGACTATTTTAAACAGTTAAATAACTCAGTCCTCCACATTGAAACGTGTTTCCCAAATTCCTAACTACTCACAGTTTTTGTGAAGCCTCTTCAGTTTATCTGTCTGTCTGAAATGAGAACATCAGAAGTCGACACAGCGCTATTTATGTAACACCTTCACCCTCATTCTCTTAGATGACTAAAAGATTCCTTTGCTGTTCTTTCCCCAGTCCTGCAATGAGAACAGATATTCAGCAGGTTATGGATCTCACTATTCAAGTCTTTTATGGAGTTATTTCTTTTCTGGCTTGAGGGTACAATTTTTTAAATGTGAGCTTTAAATATTGTCTTTGTTTCTTCCCGATACCCTCAAATTTGGTACACTTAGTCTGCTTCCTTAATAATTTTCTGCCGTTTCTAGCCTTTGATTTATATGTAGCTAGTTTACATACACATCTATCTTTATCTGTATCTGCTCTCACTTCTCTTCTAAAACATTGGTTTTTTTGAAGCAGTAGGGCCTTCTCTGTTGACCCCAGACTTTAGTCTAAACAATCTTTTCCATTCCCAGTTCTCCTCTATCTGTCAAGGGAAGCTCTAGAAGAGTATTTCCCAATGTTAAATGTTCTGAGTTAGAAAATTATCTGTTACAAAGGCAAAGGCTGGTTTAGAATCGTTGTCCTGACAACTTTGCTCTGTTGTATTCAGATTGTCCCATGTGTTCAGGCGTTACAGATAGGTACTTACAGAGTTGATTTTCCTGTCCCCTGTCCAAACTGATGATCTGTCAGAGTCACTAAATAGCTCCCCTTGTGCTTTATCTCTTATAATTTAAGATCATTGGCTCACTGGCTTGGAGAATGACATTTTGTTGAGTACAGGATGCACAGGTTGCTTCTTTTCCCATTTTCTTTTGTCTATTCTAGCATTTCTAAAGAGATTATAATACTTGATATTAATATTTCAAACATATGAGTATTCCCATAAATTTTCAGTAGTACCGACTAGTTTTATGCCTAGAAATGGTCAGTTTCAACTTGCCTTCTTACCACAACTCCTGTAGTTAAAATGTGGACAATCTCTAAAGCACCCATGTACTCTAAAGCATGTGTTTCCACAAGGGTTTCATTCCAGTTCTGCACCCTCAGGAGACACTTGGATAGGGGCCAACATGTGAGAATTTGCCCACATGTAACCACCCAGCCTTCGGAGATTCATCCGTCACAGCATTTACCATCAGTGATGTAGCAATGATCTCCTATACCAACATCAGAATCAGAGATCTATATACTGACTTCCAAGCTGCTTTCATGTGATGAGCCCTTAGTGGCACACAGGGCTTTTGCTCAGCCTGCCTTTATGTGTGTAGGCTTTGCCTGGTCCCTCAGATAACATCAAGCTGCCTTTCAATGCTGAAGACAGGGTCGTTTAGAATCATTCAGATAGTAGAAATAATGTCTGGTGTGAGCCAGAGTGATTAGAGTTGGCAGCAGCTCACTGGTAAGGAAAGTAAAAGAATACTACAGATAGTCTTTGCTGAAATAAAACCAAGGGGATTAGAGTTAACAGAAAACCTTGTTTTGGTCTGAGACTATGTTATCTGCCAGGAGCATTCATTATCAACATGTTCTAAAATAAATAAATGTCTCTTCACTAACAAGACATTGGGTAGAGATAAAGCATGTGTGGCACTCTATCAAATCCACAGGCAAATAGTCGAGTTCCCCAGTCTATTTTTTGCTGCTCTTTGTTTGCTCCTTTCACTGCCTGGAAAGCCTGTTTCTCCAGGGACACATCCTGCACTTGCAGATGCTTCGATACAGAAGATCATGATGCCACTATCCTTCCCATTCCTTTTCCCCTCACCCTGTGTTGCTTTTTCTTTTTTTAATTTTTATTCTAACATGTAAAGGAAACTCATTCTCCTAAATCAATGGCTGTCTTGGAAAGAGCTGAAACAGAAGGAGTATCACTCAAAGTCCCCTGAGCCCCTGTGAGCTGCAGTCTGGCTGTCAGCATCCTGGCAGATTTATGAGGATGGCCGTGACCGGCTTGAAAGGGCAGAGGGGGGAGAATAAGAGATCCCAACCCATTAGTAATTCCCTGCAGGAAAGTGACAGAGCTGATGACATGCTTGGAGGACACATTGCAGAAGATGGACTGAGGGAGACATTCCCATGCAAGAGCGATTTCAGGTCACTTCTGGCTCCAAGATTGGTTTCCACTAATGATCTATTTCTAGGCGTCCCATCTTTTAGCTTGTGATCTGTTTTGTCACAGTTTGGGCCAGATACTGTACTTTTTTTTCCTCTGGAAGAAAAGAATCCCATGGAAGTCAGTAACTTTTGTTGACATGAGGACTGCAGGTCATGGATGAATGAAGAGCAGGGCCCAGAACCGAAGAGGATGCCTAGAGCCTGCAGCAGGGTACCACAGTGGATCATCAAATCACCCTGTGATGCTATAAATGTCACCTTCACCACAGCAGGCAGCCTGGCCTCAGAAAGAAATGCAAGAAGAAGGGTAAGTGACCTGGGACAGGTAAAACAAATGCCAACATTTCCAAGGTGTCAAACATTTTGTTGCATTGTTTTCAAAAGAATGATTTGTTCCTTTTTTTTTTTTTCCCCTGTGCTAAAGAATCCTGGCTAGAACCAGAGATGAGAAGCATAATGTTTCCAAGGTAGGTTTGTATCTGAAGTTTTTTCAGTATTTAGTCAGGTATCTAATAGAATGACAATAATGAGGACTGTTACCACTGAAAATGTGGATAGAATTGGCTAGAATTGCCTGAATATATTGTCCAACTGTCAATGTAGCACCCACACTTAGACCTGTTGTTTACCTGAGTAGTTGCCTTAAGTACAAAGAGATGGAGATGTTTGGAAGTGACATGATCGTAAGGAGAAGCAGGAAGAAATAAAAATGGACACAAGCCAGGGAAGATGAGTGCAGGTAGCTGCAAAGGAGGAAAAGGGCCTCAATATGTTTATTATATAAATAGCTGAAACTAGAAGAAAAATTATTTTTATGGGCCCATTTTGCAGAGCTATGATAATTAGAACAGTTTATGAAACAGAAGCCCCTTATTTCAAATGAGTCTCTGAACATTTAGCTTTTGATTAACATTGGTCCACACTGTTTATTGTACACGTATTTTTCTCTTGCTATTAAAGTCAGTGCTTCTGCTTTGGTGATGTGACTCATTTCAATGATCCTAACTGAAACGCTTATCTGGCATTAGGATTTGATGGGTGGACTGTTGGGTGGATGAGGAATTGGTTGGATGGTCACATCCAGAGGGTAGTGATCAACGGCTCAATGTCCAGACGGAGATCGGTGACAAGTGGTGTCCCTCAGGGGTCTGTATTGGGACCAGTACTGTTCAATATCTTCATCAATGACATAGACAGTGGGATTGAGTGCACCCTCAGCAAGTTTTTGAATGACACCAATCTGAGTGGTACAGTCGACATGCCTGAGGGATGGGATGCCATCCAGAGGGATCTGGACAGGCTTGAGAAGTGGGCCCGTGTGAACCTCATGAGGTTCAACAAGGTCAAGTGCAAGGTCCTGCACCTGGTTTGGGGCAAGCCCCAGTATCAACACAGGCTGGGGGATGAAGGGATTGAGAGTAGCCCTGCCGAGAAGGATTTGGGGGTACTGGTGGATGAGAAGCTCAACATGAGGCGGCAATATGCGCTCACAGCCTAGAAAACCAACTGTATCCTGGGCTGCATCAAAAGAAGTGTAGCCAGCAGGTCGAGGGAGGTAATTCTGCCCCTTTACTCTGCTCTGGTGAGACCCCACCTGGAATACTGCATCCAGATCTGGAGCCCTCAGCACAGGAAAGACATGGACCTGTTGGAATGAGTCCAGAGGAGGGCCACAAAAATGATCAGAGGGCTGGAGCACCTCTCCTACGAAGACAGGCTGAGAGAGTTGAGGTTGTTCAGCCTGCAGAAGAGAAGGCTCCAGGGAGACCTTATTGGGGCCTTTCAGTACTTAAAGGGGGCCTACAGGAAAGATGGGGACAAACTTTTTATCAGGGTCTGTAGCAATAAGACAAGGGGTAATGGCTTCAATCTAAAATAGGGTAGATTTAGACTAGATATTAGGAAGAAACCCTTTACTCTGAGGGTGGTGAAACACTGGAACAGGTTGCCCAGAGAGGTGGTGGATGCCCCATCCCTGGAAATATTCAAGGTGAGGCTGGACGGGGCTCTGAGCAACCAGATCTAGTTGAAGATGTCCCTGCTCATGCAGGGGAGGTTGGACTCTCTGACCTTTAAAGGTCCCCTCCAACCCAAACTATTCTGTGGTTCTATGAGTATCCATCAGGAGAGAGAAGCAGTAGATTACCCATCATCTATAACAATCATGGGCTGAAAGTGCATAGATGTAATATTAGTAGACTCAAATGGTAACAAACCCTAGGTAGAAGAGCCTGTAACAAAGTCAGTGACAGGTAGAGAGGTATTTGGAGGGATTTTCCTTTCTTTCCACCTGGAAAGGATAGAGGTGTTTCAGTAGCCAGCTAGACAACACTTCTCACTGACTGTGGTGATGTGGTGAGATGAGGTCCCTGTCACTTGCTGCTGTACAAACACAGAACAAAAAGGGCATCCTGGCAGAAACAGTTCTGGTAAAGCAAACAGAGCTCTTCCTGTCCTGAAGCAGTGGGAGAGAGAGGTGCCAGCTTCAAAAATGCTGGGCTGTCTCCAAGCACCCCAAGGGAATATGAGCCCTTGTATAACCTGTGTACCTCTGCGCTGCACAGACTCCCCTCCCTGACCTCCGCATTAGTGCTGTTCAGATAGTGTGACCTCTTTTAATACGTGCTCAGACAGTACTGCTTTACTACGAGGTTCAAACTTCCGGAGGATCTTTCTTCTGGCTAAATAAGGAGAGCAAAAAGGACTTTGGGGCCAATCTTGCAGACCTCTTCACTGTGGAAAATCAGAGTTATTCAACTGGTTTAAGTAGAATTGCTTGGGGTTTGCACTTAGCGTTTGTAATTAGAGCAGGGCCTTTGTGATCTGGAGAGAACTAAATATTATAACTATCTGCTTGAGTTCAATTGTCATTAGCACACTTCTGGCTCCAAAAGGGAGTGCAGGACTGCGTATGAAAAGGACACTGTTGGGTTCACAGATTCTGCTAGTCATGCTTTTTCTATGATTTCTTTCTAACACAATGACAGAAGCCCCGGGTGAGTTACACTAGCGGATGTTGTAATGCCAGATGCTGTGCCTAAGGACATTGCAGATCCACCACAGCTAACTTTAAAACAGCGGCCTTGCCAGGACAGTTTAGCCGTGCCATGAAGATGTAAAACACCCACAAAATCACCATGCATTTCTTGCAAATAAATATGGATAGTGAAAAGAAGTGAGAGATGGACCAAAGGCATTGTGGGGAGGAGCAAGGAAGCCCTGAAGTGTATTGAGAAGTAATGTGGTGTGGTAACATCATGATACCAAGGCTGGAGAATGAAGAGTTACTATTGTTTTCTCACTGGAGCTCCTACAAAACCCGCCATCACTATGTCTTCTCTCTGTCCTTTTGTCTTGTCCATTTAGTCTGTACGTTTTCCAGGCTGAGAGGACTAAGACAATCAGCCTCATGAGCTCTGGGTGAGGGTAGGTGTGAGGGGCTAGCCCTGCCGGGGTGGGATGGTGCTGCCTCCATGCAGGGGGAGACTGCCCTGCCTGGGCTGGGGACACATAGGACCGCTGCTGGCAGTGATGGGGGGTGGTGTTGGTGGGATGAGTCTCTCCTCTGTTCCAAAGGCTGGTGGACAACTTAAAAAATATGCCAAGCATTTTTCCATCCAATTAATGAATAATGGCACCAGAAATGCCCTGTCAGTCCTGTTCCCCTGCATACCTCCTGGCTGGAAAGAAAACCAAGCAGGTCCTGCGAGGCCACGGCTTCCCTGTGCGATCGAGACACAGTGAGGTCTGAAGAAGTGCTGCATGCTTTTTTTAAGCCTGCAGGCATTTCTGTTGACTGACGCTGCCTGAATGCTTTTCAGGAATGCTGACATATATTCATGTTATCACTTTTCATGCAAACTTTTCCCCGAGAGCCTGCTTCTCGTTTGCTCGGCGTCGCATCAGGGGAGAAGGAAAGAGAGGAGAGCTGTCAAAGCACATCAGTAGTTGTTGTATTGGTACTGGAAGGTATATGTATAATGAAGGATAATATTTTCTGGCTGCAGAAAATTGCAATATCCCAGTGTGAGATGCCTGTGAGTGTATCTGGTATGGTTGTGACAAGAGGGGATTTGTCTTGGGAAACAGAGCCTTTTTGCATATGGTCCCTTGTGCAAACCAGGGCAAGTTTGGCAGGAATTGAAAGTCCATATCATCTGGTGACCCAAATTAATAGTTCCAGATGGACCGGGGCCCTCATCACAATTGGTGTGCCCTTGTTGACTGGAGGGCCAAAACTGAATGAAATTAGACATTCACCATGGAGAAGGTCTGAGTACCGTGCTTTGCTCATGCCTTGTGGATGGAGAATTTTAATTCCTCAGCTTTATCAGTGTGTCACGTTGTGCAAACAATGAGCACTTCAACGCTAAAGAGAAAGGCAATAACATTTATGTGACAGTGAACTTATTCCTGCCTTGGGACCCTTCCTACATTGGCAGTCCTTGTGCAGCCCTGCCGCTTTGCAGGTTACCAAAGGGCTGTGAGAATGCTGGGGGCATCTACCCTCACAGATAACACCTATAGCCCTTCCTCACACACCTAACCTACAAGAAAAGGCCATGCAGTCCTCCCCTGCCTCCTGAGGAAGGCAGAGCCTGTGCCTGTAGATCCTGGGCATCCGTGTCTCACCTTGGGTCAAGGGCTAGAAGAAAGACATTTTCCCTATGAGAGGCTTATCGGGGCACCTGAGCTGGAAGTGAAACTTGGAAATGTCTGTCAGCATATGCAGAAATCCCCCAGCAAGACACAAAGCAGCAGCCCTCCACGGGTAGCCTGGCATGCCTGAGTGGGGAATGTGTTTTTTTCCTCCGTCTTATCAATGCTCTTTGTTAACAGGTAAAAACCTGTCCTAAGGACTAGGCCTTTGTTGAAAAATTCAACTCAATTTAGAAAGAAAGCCTTGGAGAACTCCCAGCCCTTGGCGGTCCCTAATGAATGTCCTAAAGGTCTGACCCTTTTTTCTTGGATCCCCCCTCCCCTTTTCTGACCTGAGGAGATGAGCGGTGCTGGGAGAAAAAACGGGGCGGAAAGCTCCTGAAGGCAGACATCCCAAGCACCGCAAAGTACTCTCTCAAGACCTTGTAATAATCATTGCTTGCTTCCCCCATATGTCTGGCCATCCAAAAGGTTTAAGGAGTAACTGATCTGATAGCCTGTATGTGCCATTGATTTGTTAAGCTGAAGGTTGTTTTTTTTTTTTTTTTTTTTAAATCCTATTAACAATAGCGTTTGCGGAAGGAATGCAGATTAACCAGGTCTAATTGTATATCATTTGCATGAAGAATGAATTAAAAAGCAGCTTTGCAACACATTGACTCAGGATGTTATTGAGCCATTGAAGTCTTATGGCTGTGAGGGTTGGAGCTATTTAATTAGTGGGGGTGGGGTGTGTGACTGGAGAGAAAATAGCGGAAAAGAGGTGTTTTAATCAATGAAGCAGAGAAATCACAACTGTTAGAAGATGTGAGATTATTCCTTTCAAGCAAATAACCCAACCAAATAAATCAAGATCCAACTGTATGAGAACTTTGCTGAATGAAAACCTGGTATTTGAATTGAAGTGAGACAGTCATTTGGGAGAGCTCAATGCCAGTGCTTTCCCAGGACCAGAGCTGTGGAGCCCTGCTTGGGAATTACCTTCAACCAGTGGCTCCAGCCAGATTTGGGGGTTTTTTTCAGTTCATGCAGCCCAGACTGCATCCCAGACACCAGAGCGGATGCTCCTGCTGTCTCCCCTGTGTCTCTGACCAGCCCCGCTGCCCGAGGTGAGGGTGCCAGGCTTCCTGCCTGCGGCAGCTCTGCGGCTCAGCAGAGCAAACCTGCCACAGGGTATTCAGGGCAGGAGCATCAGGGTTCATCATTGAGCTCATGTGGTTGCTCCCAGCTGCAGCATGGCAAAAGCGGCAACAGAAGCTTTAAGTAAATGGGATGGGATCTCCTAACACTGTCCTTACCTGGCCCCAAGGCTAGCAGGGTGACTAAGGCACATTATTTTGCCCCTCTGAACTGTTGCAGTTTCAGCTGTAGGACAATACGCAGNGCCTTTCCTCATAAGAAAGATGTTCCAGTTCTCTAATTATCTTTGTAGCCCTCTGCTGTACCCTCTCCAGCAGAGAGGGCCTCTGTGTGGCTCCTGGCAGAACTCAAATCTGGAATATTTTCATCACATAAATAGCTCTGCTTTTCACCCCAGTTCTCCCTGAACATCATCAGTAAATAGCACAGGCTCTGAGTACCCCATTGCCTACTGTACAGGAGGCGATCTGAGGTCAGGTAACAGTGATGGTGACAGGATTGTCCACTTTCTCTTCCTCTAACAGACACCACAGACACCACCCAAATCCCTCTTGATGTTTGTGGTTTGATTTCTGTACCTGGCATATGTTGGGTAACAGGTGCCTCATCTCAGTACTTTATTTCCCAAGGTAATATATGTTAATAAAAATAACAATAACAATGGCACACGGTTGAGGCAGAGTGTAGGATGTTTTAAGGTCGCAAGGTCTTAGTTGCAGGGAAAGTAACTGAATTCTAATCCTGCGGGAAAACAGACAGGCCATTAAAAATGATGGATTAGTTATTCCCCTGACATATGCTTAAGATACACATTAAATTAATTGCGCACCCACATACTAGAGTGGAACTAAGTTTCTTGAGTACATTCTTGAACCTGGCATCTCACTTTGCTTTTGGAAGGTCAGATTTATTTATTTATTTTTTTTAAAGGTAGTCCTCATCTAAAACCCATTTAGAAGTCTGCCCTCTGACATGCTGAACTGCCTTGTGGTATTTAACTAGAAGGATGTAATTTGCTGGCAGACATCAAGGTATGTCGGTCCAAGCTCTCAAATATGATATATTGAAACTGAAGCAGACACATGATAACTGGACCACATGCATATTGTGGGTGGGCTGCAAATCTTTATTATAGTGCCACTATTCAAAGGGATCAGAACATTTGAAATTGTACTGAAAGAGCAGGGTTGGATTGAGGGCAGTTCTGCCCAAGGACAATACGTGACAATTCGTCAAATTCCATGAAAGTGACACTTGTGTAAATACTACTGGCAACTACTGTAGATGAATTACTTTTTTATTCACTGCAATACTAATTGTGTAAGTTTAAGCTACGTGATCATCAGCCAATCCGCAATTCAGCTACCATCTGAAACACAATATTTAAGGCAATAGGAAAGTGACACAGAATGAAAACTTCCTAAAGAAAATGTAGGTCTACAAACATGGACCATGGACCAAATGGTTTTGGCAATTATAAAGTCCTGAAACTTATCTTCAAGAAACAGTTCCTGTCTCTTGGCTTCAGACCATGAGCTGTGAAACAGATGATGTTTTCTTAACTGGCAATGTCAGCGGAGAGAAGCTGCATGAATGTGGCTGATTTGTTGCATGGCCTTTACTGCTGACAAGGGATGGATTTGAAACCACTTAACCTACAGTATTTCATGTAGGCCTACAGGCTGAAGTCAAGCTGGGAGGGAAAAACTTAGACGGAAGGACAATATTTTTCCTTTTTGGATCAGGCAGATCTCAAATCTTACAGCATTTTTCAACAGCATACAGTAGTAGCTGATTCTCAGTCTTACCTTTGTTTATAGCTTATGTCCAGCTGGCTTGCACTGATACAGCCATCGGCCTGCCTCAGTTGCTCTTGAAAAGGAGGTTTTGGGTTTGCTATCATGAAGGTGGGGAACTGCGGGGAAGCAGGACTGGAAAGACCCTGAGAAGTTGTGGAGTGCACCTTCCTGCTCTGGCTATGGTCCAAAGGAAAGTCGATCTTGGCAGGTGGTGATCTCTATTTGAAAAAGGTGCCAGTACAGGAGATTAAAAACCCAAGTAGCCTGGTATACACTTATCATTCAAAAGTTTCCCTAAATATTAAAACTGAGACTAAGTTGCAAGTTGAGCCAGCTTCTTCTTGTCCTGCCTCACTGGAGTGGGAGAACAGCAGGTCACTGTCTGCTGTAAACAACCTTCTGCGTATCAGAAGACTGTGATTTGGACAAAACAGACTCAATTCTTTTGATATTCAGTAGGTTGTATTTGCTAAACCTTTTACCGTCCTACCTTGCTGGTCCTCTGGATTCCCTCCACTTTGTCTCCACCTTCTGCAAAGTGTTGTTCCTCCAGCTGTGGCTTTTGCTGTGCCCCGTGGGAGGTGACAGATTATATACTGTGTTGTACGTGGTGGCCCCCCGAGTGAGACCCATCCTTCTTGTGGTACTACCCTCCTCTCAACCTGTGCTTGGCTAGTGGGCTGCCGGCTGCCCCCAGCCCTCTTCCCCAGCCCTGCTGCTGGGCACATTGTGACTCCCCTTACCCCTCAGGGCAGCACCTGGTTTTGGCCTTGGTGACATTCAGTTGATGGAGCCAGCCCACTCCTCTCCTTTCTTTTCTTTTCTTTTTTCTTTTCTCTTCTCTTCTTTTCTTTTCTTTTCTTTTCTTTTCTTTTCTTTTCTTTTCTTTTCTTTTCTTTTCTTTTCTTTTCTTTGCAATTCTAATTTTAATCCAGCAACACGTTGGAGATCCTCCCAAATCTGCGGTTACTGAAATTTTTAAAGTGTATTCCATATCTCACCACTGAAGGAACGGACGGCACCCCAGAACAGCCCCTTGAATAGTAGCTTTCTTTTCTCCCTTGGTGTTCCCTTCTAATTTGACAAGGACTGTTGATAATCATTTTTGTGAGGAGTGAAGCACCCGGGGAAGTCAGGCTCTCAACTCTGGAGAGCGGCAGTCTTTCCAGCTGCTCACAGTAGTGCAAGTATAAACAGCTGGGCAAGCAGGACAGGCAGACATTTATGATAAATACCTGCCTCTCTCTCCCTGTAAACATGGGGCATACTAGTGATGTGTGCATGCAATCCAAAGTGGAGGATCCAATTCCTCTCTTACGGTAAACTAACCACGAAACATTAAATATAAACATTAGAGTCTCACCCTGATCTTTAAAAAAGAGTAAAATCCTTTGACGTGTGACACTAAATTAGAGGCTTACACCTAAATTATGTAATATCTTGAAGAACCCCAAATTTAGAGCAGAAATAAATAGTGAATTTTGGTGCCAGTCAGTATTTGCCTCCATCCTGAGCAAAGAGATTTAAATGCTGATTTGTCTAAAATCTGAATGAACCTTCAGCTATGCAGTTACTAAGGACACCTCCACAGAACATTATTTCATACGTGCGTTGAATGTCCTCCGCATTAAATGCACACACTAACACAGACATGCACACAGCTATACGTAGAAGCTTCATCTTTTCTCTTGGGATAATCTGCTAAGAATGCTGTGGAATCTGTTACATCCTCTTTAAAATTTGTAGCTGTTTTTGAACCATTTTTCTGCTTGTTTGCTTATATCCTGCCTTGTAAAAAAACATCCGTTATTTCGTAAATTTAGCCTTCCCTGTTAAAGAGGTGTATATTTTGCTAGCAGGCTGTGACTACCCTGTCCTTCCTGCTAGCAAAATATACACCTCTCTGTGATGCTAAGCAAACAGAGGAGCATCTAAATCGAGACATGGGCATCTGAAAAGAAATAAACTATGGAATTTTCAACAGATTTTTCTTTCAAAACAATACTGAAAATGTTTCTCTCCTTCAATATTGTAAGAAATTTTTTTAGTTGTTAGCTGCTATTAACAAATGCTCCTTTCACTTGAGTGTGACACAAATAGAGGAATGAGGCTGAAGCGTGCAGTTAATTAAAGGCAAAGTGAAATGCTGAGAAATGATTCAAACAAGCCTGAGAGGCTCCTGTGCAGGACAGGCTCGTAATGCTTGGGTCATGCTTTGTACACACCGATTGAGTCTGCATCAGCTATAACAAAAAAATCCATACACCTCTGTTATTTTTCATTTAGAGTTTATAGCAGCAATAATGACCTTGGTACAGGACATTTTCTGGGGATTAATGACAAAGTGAGGTTAATGGTCCTTGACTGCACCTTGAGCCATCAACTCCTCTCAAATGGTTATTAATCCCCAGGGGTAAGACTGCACCTCCAGAGTGAAGCTTAGATATTATTTTAATCAATACAGGTTTACGCACACTGACAGCTGAATGTATCACTCATAAATTCTGCTATTACCCTGTAAATAATTTTAAATATTAAGTGGCAATGTTCTGATAGATATTATGTGTCCACTTAAGGGCCCAGTGGTCTCCATTGCATTTGATTTCCACTCTTTTAACACACTTTGCTCCCATGTGCACAGAAGGAACGGTGCCATGAAACCTGGTGTGCAGAGGTTATTCAAAGTCTGGCCACAAATGCTGAGCTACAGACTTGCACTGGGGTTGCCATTTGGTCTTTCCTTGAGCCTGGTGTACCCATTTGTGGCAGTGCATTTGATTTGATACGTACAACCTTCTCTTCTGAGAACTCTGTAATATTCAGGTGTTGGTACTGTGCATCTCTGAAGGAAAGTTGCAAGCCACTTGTATTTTTTCTGTAATGTCTTCTACTTATCACTGCATCCATTTTTTTAATGGCACAATGACCACCTCAAGATTTTAAACTAGTAACGGCTAGTGGCTTTGCTTTCTCTGACATAGGGAAATGAAGACTACTGTTTGCTTTCTTTTCTGGAAAAATATGACAAAATATGTTCAGGTTCTGAACAGAGGTGCTACATCAAGAGATCACAGCTGGCAGAGCAGAGGGAACGAGACCAGGTGCTGAATTTTAGACTGTTTTATTGCACGCGTGATAGTAGTGATGGGAAGCCAAGGGTCACGAGATTTGGAGCTGACCTCAGCAAAGCACTTCAGCTCACACTCCTTTATCAGATCTGCTTCGGTTCATCCTGAGCCCATAATCATCCATAGCGCTGGAGAAGTTGTGCCGGAGCACTTGGTATCAACAGGGAGCAGACAGGCAGCCGAGGCACACCTTCTCCTGCCTTCAAAATTAAAAAGTGCCGCAAAAGTAATTGATACTATGGAGGAGTCCAGAGCTGTGTTCATGTGAAGTAACAAGATTTTCTAAAACCTGTGAGCGTCCCCAATAGAGGCTCCCCTTTACTTAGTGCCGGAGGCTCCTGGCAAGCTGAGCATCACGTTGTTCTCGCTTGATTATCAGATGCCCTTTCACGGGAGTTTGGCAAAGAGAGGTGGCCCATGTCGGAGAATTCCCACAGGATGCCTGTCCCTGTGCCTGGGCCTCTTCTAAGTCTCTGTGATACAAGAATTACCCTGCTCAAAATCCTCCTCTCTGCACAACCCTCGCAGTGGGGATGGAGGTTGGTGTGCCTTTGTGCCCCGTGGTCTGTGAAAGACCTTCCCTGCTGCCCTCTTCAATAAGTGACAGCTGGGTGTGAAGCTGCAAACCAAACAAAAATATTATTTCTCCTGGACATTTCTGGAGAATCAGGTATGCTGGATTACGGCAGGACACAAAAAATACCTGATCGCTGCTCCCTGCATAAATTACTCCTAGAACATATAGCCAACAATGTAAGATATATTCCTCAGATGTGTGAAAGCTATTTGTACTCACATCTACAGCAACCACCAGGCAACAGTTTCTCTCTCTCCAGCCGTTTATAGAGGACCAAATTCTTGCCTGATTTCAGTCAGCAGCTACAATTTTCATGAGTGGAAATTTGGTCCGCAGCATCTGATGCTGATGTCATGTGATTTTATGACCTTGAATTCCAATAAAACATGTCTGGCTGCTCCAAACTGCTTGTTGTGATAGCATAAGCAGATTAAGAGAAAAAGCAGCTTGTAGTCCATTTCAGTACAAAAGGTATGGCTAGAATATTGATCAGTAACGTATAACTGTCTTTGTATTGCCTTTATATTTGTGCAACAATAAATACTTGAGAATTGTTGATAAATGCCTTCATTTTCCAGACTCAATTACCATCCTTCAATTAATCAGATTTTCTAGTTTGCACATTATATGCAGAATGCAGCCCCTGCCTCATTACAGACACACAAATGACTGAAAATAACTTCCTGGTTTGAGATCCATGTGTCAGTATCTGTCAAATTGTCAACTAATTTTAAATTTTAATTAGTTTCAATCTTTTAAAGGCTCCCAATGCTTTCACTCCAGACACAGCTCAGCGTTTCTCCAGCCGTGGGCTGCAGATTCCCTCTATGCCCTGTTTGCTCCAACACTACCCAGCTTGGTGTAGCCGTGGCAGGATCTGCCCTGAAGGTGTGCTCACCTCTGAGCGGGGCACAGCACATAGTCCCCGTGACCTGCCAGCTGGAGACCAAAAGCACGCGGAGATCAGCATAGCCGGCACAGCCTCTCTGGGAGAAAACATCTCCGACATGCTCTGCCACAGGTGTGAAATGTGCACCCATCCAGCTGCAGATTTTCAAGGGGAGCCGTGGGTGTGTGTTGTTGCTATGGCGTTCACAGAGAACATCTTGTAAAGTTATAATCTTAATCCTGGCTTTACCCCAGCAAAGGGTCTCTAACGTGCATTTTGTGTGTTAGCAAGCTCCCTCACTATTAATGTGATTGAGTTTTAATAGCACTGGCTTTCATAACAATAGTGAGAGGGAAGTGACAATAGTGACCTTGAGGTAACAATAACCTTGCGAGCACATAATGCCATTTATCACTGCGTAGCTCCTTTCATTAGGAGATCTGAAGCTGCTTCACAAAGATAGGGGTTTGCAGCACTGACACAGTGAAGCCCTAATCCCTTACTGGGACACTGTGATCGTATCACAATGCAAATGATTACCACTGTACACTCCCATATTGGTACATTTTGATGTCTTTTGTTGAGGAAATTATCTTATTAATATTTTTGATAGTTTTCATCTTTAATCCCTGCTATTATCTTTTGCTGATACGTATCCATCTGTTTTCCTAAGCATTCACATTATCTCATTATATACATAAACAGTCCGCTTTTTAAAGAAGTGAGGTGTTTTGCTTTTTTTAATATAAAATTAATTTCTGCAGAAGAGCCAGGCAAAAGGCAGAATCTCATTTGGTGTATAAATAAACGTAGCTGTTAGATTCTGCCTTCAAGCAGTTTACAAATGAAACCTGCTAGTGGTCAGTGCATATGCAACCCTGTGAACTACTGTGTAGTAGCTCTGTACCACGGAAAGATTTGCTATGTCCAGATTTACACCAATTCAACTTACAGTGGCCCAAAAATGATTTATTTCTTTTCCAAACCCTATTGAGTGCCTACTGAAGTCCATACAGCCATTTTGGAGACAGCCGTATTGCAAACCTGTGACATTTGTAAAAGCCAGCCTATATTTTATTTCTCTTTATTTTATGGATGCTAGACTCCCATTATTTTATTTATTTGGTCCCATCACACAGATTGTTCACCTGCATCCATCTCTGTGGCAGCAGCAACCTTGACACACATGACCGCCAGAGGCCAAGGACTTCCTCAGATTGAATATATGAGTCCCCGTGGTGAACCCAAGATGAATGCACATTATGCATTGCATGTCGGCTGCAGCCCTGGCAGGCACTTAGCACTGGCAGTGGGAGCAGAAGGGGCTCAGCCACTGCCAGGGTGCGCTCAGCACCCCGCGGGATGTGCTGCGGGGAGAACGTGTGGTGCAGTGCTGGGGAGTGAGGCATCCACCTGCCGCGGTGGCCGCCCTTGGATTACTCCAATGGGATTGTGATTAGTGCCTTGATTCAGGCAGCATCCGAGTCTCAGAGAGGGGGCTGGGAGTGGGGATTAAAAAGTATTGTATCTTTTTTTTTTTTTCTGCCTAACAGATTCTGGGTTGTTGAACTGTGTTAATGCAGAGCAGGTGAGCAAGCGGGTATGTGGCACGCATGCTCAGATACATCACTTCCAATTATCACTTTTAATTTACAGTTCCTGGCAGCGTTTATTTATTCTTGCTCAAGAATTTCTGCTAACACCTTGCCAATACAGAAGACCTCCTTTACAGAAAGGCAAACCTTTTCAGATGCAACTGAAAGGTATCTGATGGAAACTAAGCATCCTGATACCTTTGGTAGCTTTGCACATCCAGCCTGGACATGCCCCTGGGTGCCCACCAAGGTGCTTGCTCCACTGGTGCAGGGACTGCAGAGTGGAGCAGTCATGGTGCAATTGGCATTCACGGGGCAGCAGCCGCTGCACAAAATGTGATTCCGATGCTGCTGAGAAGTGCCACTCTATCTCTGGTGTGCCTGATTCAGCCTGGCTCTCCAGCACTCACTATGGACCATGCCCAAGTCCTCCCAGGGCAGTGATGGATACGCTGCGGGGAGCAAGGGGAGCTGCGTCTCCCTGCCCACCTCTGCCCACCAGCTGCATCATGACTCAGTTCGATGAACCAAGGGGGTTGTTCCACCCACGGGAACCTCCCGGCTCTTGCCAGAGCTCCCCTCCAGCATGGCGTGGCACGAGCACCAGAGAGCCTTGGCTTGCATACCTGCACAGCCTTGGCAGACCTTGGCATGCGAAAGGCGGTCCAGGCTGAGCCACAAGTGCTGGGTGCACAGTGCTATCAGAGAGCGGCTGTCCTTGTCCGGCCCTCGGTCCCCCGGCAGACCGCCATCCCGTCTGTAATGTAATATCCATTACAATATTACCACTGGGCACGCTTACAACAATTCGGAGTTTAATAGCTCCAGTCATTTGTCTTTCACAGCAAGCTGCACATCTGAAACAGGGTGATTAGAGCAGGGCCGAGCGTAACCAAGGGCCAGGGAAGGGTTGCCTTGTTTCAGAGGGCGCCCACATAAAAGGGAGCTTTTACAATGCAGTACAGTAACGTTTGCACGGCCATGCTTAATCTGACAGTTATTTATTGCGCTGGGTTAGATAAAAACCTCCATGGAGAAAGGAATCACGGCCTGAACTCAGTGTGTGCCAAAATCCACAGATGGCCCTTGTCTCAGCCACGCGGGCTTGAGAAGCACAAGGGAGACCATGAGTGTGCGAGGGATGGCAGAGCCCATACCTGCTCCCCATGTCCAGCACGTGCAGCCTCACCCCGACGGGCAAACAGGACAGGGAACCGAAATGGCAGCAGAGAGGAGACCAGGAGTTGCCCAGTCCACAGCAGTGGGATCAGCCTGGGAGCCCTGTGAGAGATCCAGAGGGGTGGATGCGAGCGGTAAATCATGGAGCCGGGAAGTGAATGCCAGCAAAACACGTATGTATTGCCACCTTGATAGTGCAGCCTCCCCTAAACACGTTCTTCAGTGTGAATCGCATAACCAAGAGCTGGAGGTAGCAAAAGACTTCAGATGACAGGAAAACAATGGTGGAGGAAGTTGTGCTAAGAGGTAGGGTCTGGAGCTGTTACTGAATTTGAATTCAATTAATCTGCACATATTTTTTACAGAAGAAATTTCCCTGTGATCTTTTTGAATGGGGACATTTGAGTTTTCGGTTGGAAACAATGCTTTACTTTAAGAGTTTCCATAACATTCAATGGGTTATCCCCATTGCCCATAGCCTAAAGACAGATTTGTCTGTTTTCTTTAATTTTCTCAGAAAATGGAAACTTCTAATTTTTGCGCAGCACAAAATAATTATTTTTGAGCTAGTGAAATAGTGTCCCAATTACTTAGATAGCTGTTAAAGCCCAGTTGGGGCTGAGGTACAGTTTTGGAAAATTAGTGTTGGTCCTCATAGGGTTGTGGGAAGAGAGATTAATCCATCTGCTAGAGGGAAAAAGAGGACAGTGGAACCTAAAGTTGGCAGAAGAACTTTAAAACACTTGAAGAGTTTCATGTATCTAATTTCATATACACGCTTTACACATGGGCTTATTGAAAGCCCATATCTGGAAAATAAGTGGAGGCACTTCCCTTTGAAGAACAGTGGTGGAGAAAGCTTCAAAGTTTCTTGACCTGAAACTGCCCTCACTTAGACTGAGACATGCTGCGGTCAAGGGCTCTGTGTGTGTTGCAGAGAGAGGCATGAGCAATACCACAGGTACCGTTGACCCTGGAGTTGGTGGCCTCAGCCCTCACTTGAGCCAACCAACCTGCCTCTGACTTCGCTGCTCTTCTAGGCGTGAGGGCAGTGGGGACAAGGGAGCTGAAATGTCTGTGTCTGGATAGCCAAACTAGTCACATTAACAGGTTTGTTACCAAGATATGGTGTTTTGGGATTAATCCCTGAAAACCAAAACTTTTGTACCAAAGAGGTTAGGAATTTAAATTTCTCTGAGAAACCAAGTCACAGGCGAGAGGACCTAAAGCTGCGAAACAGGTAACGACTGTGAAAGACACAACAATGTGAAAGGTAGAGGACAACCAGCAGGTGGAATTAACCATGAACATTTGGCTCTCTTCCTTCTCCACAGGCAATTGCACACACACACTAACATTTGGCAAGCCCAAATGCTGATGCTAAATGACATACCAGATGTTCCCAGTAGCCCACGAACACTCTTCAGCCCTTACTGCCAATGCAGCAGGCGGTTCTCCTTGTTTAGTGTCCCAGGCAATGGTACCTCATTGATTGAGAGGTTTCATGGCTTTTCGTCCAAAAAGACAAAGTTCTTCCCCTCTGATATCCCATGCCCAAAGTGTTATTCACCTACGTGTAGGATCGTTCACTTTGCGGATCTCACTCTGCATTGTTCTCAAGTGAACCTCATGTTTAAACACAGAAAATAAGTTTACCACATGGACAATTAAGCTTTGAATAAAATGTAGTTAGTCTGCCAATATCTGATATCTGATAAAGTCAGTTTGTTTTATCCAGTTTTGTGTGAAAAACATCCCAAACAGCCAGCTTTGCATGATGTTTGTAAAACCATTAGCAAGCCTGTGTTTGCCCCAAATCTTCTGGGATCATGCATATAACATTTTGAGACAAGGAGTTATGCAAGTGCTTAGTATGCCAGAAACTACCAGGAGGGAATGAGGGTCTCCAGGCTGTATTTCCACAACACGGTTTCTTCTTATTCATAACAATAACATAAGCCTCCCTGATTCGGAATATTGTTGCTCAAACACATGGTTTGCTTCTCTGCTTAGATGGAGCAAACCACATACAGTGTCATCTCAAAGCCACAGGAGAATAATATGGTTCTCCTATATTTATCTTAGCAATATCAAATATTGCCTGAGTACTAAACGTGCAGGGGAGGACCTTATATACAGCCATAAATTGCAACATATAGTTACATTGTGGACTTCATGTTGTTTAATTAAAAAAGACATCCATCAAACTCCATTTAGCCCAAAAGGGGGAAGAAGAAAAGAAAGAAAAAATGTTCAGTCTATTGTGTTTTCAAAGCATTTACCCTTTCAAAACTGAATGTCATGAGCAGGGAATGTTTCCAGCGATCAATACTTGGATGGGAGGAAGCTTTCCAGCACTGCTGAGTGGCTTTCACAGCAGCTGTGATCAAGATGGTTTAGAGGGTTTGTTGTTGTGTTTTTTCATTTTATTTCCTTGCTCTGTAATACTCGTTGATTTAAATATTAATATAGACCTGATGTTCATCTTGTCTTTGTAATATTTTGCACAGAATGAGTTTTTCTCCCAATAAAATGAGCAGTGCCTGAGAATGCAGAAGGGGATGTCCTATAATTGATTTCCTTATAGTAACAAAAAAGGTAAGGACAAGAAAGAGTTTGCCTGGGGATGACTGTCAGCTCATGCGTCTCAGTAGGACCAGCTAGCAACCCGCACAATTTGGAAAAGGGGTTCAGATGGCGGATGAATAGCGGGTGCCTCCCAGGCGCCCGAGGCGCCGGCTGCTGTTGCTCAGCAGGGACGGGTCCAGCCCAGGGCTGAAGCAGCAGCAGGGTCAGCTCAGGCCAAGCCAGGGAGAACTGCCGGAGGCCGATGAGGCCGATGGCATGACCTGGCCACCCCACGCGACGCCTGGCATGCCTCGGCGGCGCCGCACGCTTAGTCTGGCCTTGAGGTGCAGCCAATGTACGTCCCAGCCGAGCTCCAGCGCCTAGGAGGTAGGTACCGTGAGTACAAAATGCGCTCACTGGCAAGTCTTCTGGAAAGATGCAGAGTGGCTTCCTGCTAGCTCCTCTTGATCTGACTGCACCGCTGCTGTTCTGATGAGATTTCCACACTGATGCTTCGTTTATGCTGAATACAAACAGTGGCACACGATGTGTGGTCCAAGGAGATCTGAGCAAGTGAGCACTGAACCAAATCTGGGATGGATTAGGGCCTGTTATGGGATGTACATTGATGTTACATTTGTGTTGCAGCGCTGTAACATTTGAATCATGATGTCGTGATATGCAAGATAAAGGCTGGGGGGCCCCTTTATAGTAAGATCTTTATGGCTCTGGCACTGCACAGTGAAAAGCTGCCGTGATGAGAGGGAGCTGTGAGAGGGAAAGAAAAGCCATTAAATGAAAGCCCTTAGACTGGTGTTTAACATGAAAGACTCGTCAGATTGTGTCACGTATTTCTAAGGGAATTAGAGATGGTCTTGAACCACAACTCACAGTCCCAAATACCTTCACTCAGAGCACTACGGAGCCAGACATGTTGCTTAAACACGATTCTGCTCGGGCTCTTCCCTCCTTTTCCTCTGGTTTGGTCTTGCAGAAAGCCCGCACTCTCTGAACAGCTTTGAGGGGATCGGGTCCTAGCACGAAGGTTCTTAGCAAATTCCCCACTGGGGCTGAGCGGAGGTTTGCTGAGGAGTGGATCGTGGCCCTGAGGGCAACCAGAGAACGGCTCCCAGTGCTGCAGCGGGGGCAAACGGGGGTGAATTGAGGTTGTTCACCTCTTACTGCCAAGACTCCCCAGCCACAGCCCGAGGTTCACACACTTGCTGATTCCTGCTGTGCCACTGCCTGGATGCAAAAGCTGGCACCACCTTGGGTGATCCAGAAGGATGTGGTCTCGACTTGAGCTGTCCTGGTGCGAGCTGACAGCAGCTCCCTGTGTGCCACTGGACCTACCTTGGTACAAAATAAGTATAAAAAACCTGCAGCAAATCTGGGCGTAAAAGCCCAAATCCACAAATGTAACCATTTGCCAAAATTCAACGAATTGTGGTTTTGAATTTCTATTTTAGGAAAAACTACAAATGAGAAAGAGATAATTTGGAAAGTTTACTGTACTGGACTGTAATTATTTTTGCTTTTAATTTCTAACAGCTGTTATTTTCCTTGGGTTTATTCTGCCACTTATTCCCATGGTGGAACTGAAATTGTGTGGGGGTTGACTTTTTACGCTGACCGTGCCGCAGTGACTGCGGCTGCATTGCAGCCCTGTACAGTAGTACAGCAGCAGCAACACGGTAGTTATCGATGATCCCTGCTTGACATGCATTTGTTTTAAAGCAAAAGGGCAAAGTCCAGAAGACTTCTGTGCATCCCTGAGTGAACTGCTGATAACCAATCCAGCAACGCTATTATTTGCACTTCAGCTGCATTTACAGACCAAGTCAGGGGTCAGGTCAGAGTGTACTAATCAGGATACAGATATAGAACAAAGACAGCCCTTCCTCTCAACAGTTTGCACGCCAGAGGCCGTGTCCTGGGTGAGCTGGAATAACTCTGTAGGCCCGTGGACTTCAGCAAAGCAGCGCTGATTTGCTGTGGGCAAAGGTCTGGCTGTTGGAAACCGAACACATCAGGTGGATAAAACACACAGACACGCATGAAGTGGCAGATGTGGCTTGGGAGGATGAGGCAGCAGCGCTGAGCAGAATGGCACGCTGTCCAGCTCGCTGCTCGCCTGGCCAACGCCAAGTGACGGTAAATGGGTCATTGCTTTTCTTGACTACATGAAATGCCCCTATCTTATGTGCAGGCACGTCTGGAGGACTTTTGTCCTGGGGAAACTCAGCTTTGGGAACCAGCAGGGATCTTCTAATCCTCCACTGTGCATACTCTGGAGTTGACATCTGTGCCAGCTCAAAGTGGCTAAGTACATAAAATACTAGCAGTCCAAAGTGCTGTTTGCATTTAGTAATGTTTGCTGCCCCTTTGAACAGGTGTAAATAACTGTGTAACGCACAGGGTGAAAGAGAGCTAGCTGCACATGCCGTGCTTTGATGTCTTTGCTGGATACGGTTCAGTTGCTCTGCCTTCTGATCCCCTTCTTTGACAGCATCCATCAATGTCTGAAGTGGAATCACTACTTTTGAAAGCATTCAGAAAAAAATACACATCCTTGCTACTGGTAATGCTCAGCCAACTCCCTACCAAGAAAGCTGCCTGATCCTTTACCCAGCCAGCGAGCTGCCCTGCCTGCCTGCTGGCTGACCACCTACCCTGGCGACTGCTCATCTAACCAGCCCTGCCTTATCCTCTAGCTGTGCCTGAGTGCCTTCCCCCTGTGCTCACAAAGACCTCACAGCATTTTATTACTGCTCTCCCACTGTCCTCTGTCACTGTACTGCAGCACCTCAACCCTTCCCACTGCATTTCCATTGCTCTCCGTTATTATCGCTGTGCAGGCTCTTCTGTTATCTCTGCAGTGAAGTCAGTGTTTCTCTGCACTACTTGACGCTTTTCTCTCTACCTTCTGCTCACTTTTGCCCTGCTTTCCTCCTCACCCCATCTTATATGAAACATTTCCTGATCCATTGCTTCTCCTTCCCTATTGTGCTCCATCCGATGACTCACTGCACAGGAAAACTCGGTTGTTTGCTCGGGATGCTCTGGAGGGCAGGGGCTGAGGTCTGGGCGGGTAGGAGAGGCTCCCAGAGGTTTTGAGGGAGGCAAGATCCATATTCACTTTCAAACCTTGCCAGCTGATGCTCTTGAAAGCACTCTATTGCTTCTGCTAGTTTCCTATTCCTGGTCTTGTCCCAGGAGTGGGACCATCCTGCCCCCCACTCCTCTGGGAAGAGGCGGCCAGCATGGCACAACTAACCAAGGCGGCTCAGGTTTAGCTTTCTCTTTTCAACCTCTTGTCTTTCCTCATCTGTAAAATACTTTCAGATGGGAATTTCCCCATCCCTGTAGCTACGCAACACTGTGACTGTTGTGGTGGTTACAGGGAGGAAGGGGGAGCCTCTCGTTTATCTGCTCGTGGTCGGTTATGATGCTGACGGTGCTAGCAGGAAGTCCAGGTATAAATCCCTGATTTCTCCAGTCAGGAGTGATCTACGAGAAAAAACTTTGCCCCAAACCCAGCAGCATAGGGATTTAAATGTGGGTTTCTGTAGCTCTGACCAGACTCTTCCCTATTCCTGCTCCTGCAGACCCTTGGGAAAGATATTGCTCTTGTTCTAGGGCAGGTGGAAGACAAATGTTTGAAGTTGGCATGAAACAGTTCACTCTAGCCCTTAATGAGCAGAGGCTTGACTGTACCTGGTAAGAGTAGCTTTTATATATGTTGGGAACAGCAGCCCTGCTGTAGGAAGGGTCCTGAGCAGCGCCTGGGGACGCAGGTCTCTGCTCTCTGCAACCTGCAGGAGAGGGATGACTGACTTTCCTGAATTCAACCTATTCTGGTGGCTTCAAGGTCGCAGAGTTCCCACATGCCCTGCTCTTTCTCCCCTGGAGAGGAAAGGGTGCCTCGGACAGAGCAGGGAGAAAACGAAGGGCTTTAAAAATAAAAAGTTGTGACAACTATATTCAGAAGTGTGAAGGGAGGGGAAGCGTGTTTCCACACATTGCCCAACTTCCTGATTCGGGCAGTTCCTTTTGGCGAGCCCCGGGCGGATGGAAATTTGCAGCCATTTGTGTGTCAGCAGCCCACGGCGCCCTCCCCTCCGTGACCTCTTCCTCCTCCGTACCGTACACTGAGCCACGGGGACGGGAGGAGCTGGAGATCGGGCTGCCCTGGGACTTTTCCAATTCATAAAAATACACTGCTGCTGCTGCCTGGATGAAGGAGGGGAGGGACGTCCAGGAAGGGAAGGGAATCCCCTGGACTCAGCAAGTTCCTACTCCTGCTCCTGTCATCCGTGGCAGGAGTCCTCTTGTCTTCAGCAGGAGTTAGATTAATCACTTCATCCACGGCTCTGAGCTGCTTGCTGAGCACCACGACACCAGACCTGAGATCCTGAACGCTCAGAGCAAAACTCTGCCCTCTTGCTCTGGTACTGAAACCGCCATCATTTGCGTCACATTGCCAACTGCTGTCCCAGGTGGCCCTGTCCCTGTGTTGCCCAATGCTGTGTAAAGAATAGGAGCTCGTTCCTGCCCCAAGGAGTTTACAGTGGAAACTTCAGAGGTTGTATTTTATGGAGAGGCAAGACTGAAAGGAGCAGAGAGAAACGTAGTGACCTCCTTGCAGTCATGTTTTGAGGTCAACTCCTCGGAGGCTGTCTTAATGTAGGAGGTGCCAGTGAAAGAACAGTGTGTGGGAGGGCTATGGGGATATGGCTGGGATATGCCTGTAAGAAGTGAAACTGCAAAAGAAACAACTTTCTTCTTTCAACTACATAAAATTCAACTATCAAGGAAAAAACTGCAGGAAGCACCCCTGCCTCTCCCCCTAGTCTGGAAAAGAAGGACAAAAAAAAGAAAAAGACATTTTTCTTTTACAGGAGGAAAAAGTAACCTCCAGCTGGCACAGCAGGCTGAGTGTGCCTCCAGGCTTTCTGCATCTACCAAGCACCACTGCAGGTAGCTGCAAGGTGTCGTACCAACAACACCCACCACTACCTTGAAAGCACCAGTTTTCACAGGCAGTGTTTCCTTGTAGGTTGAAGGGTGAATAATCAGCTCTAACTGGAATTAGTGCATGTGTGAGGGTTGGCGCTAAGGCAAAGGTGAAAGCTGGGAGAGGCAAGGAATATCTTTCTGGGAAGAGAGCGGTACCATATCCCATGAGGAACCATTGCAAACTACCATCAGTCTTGGCTAGAGCACATTGATAGTAGGAGTCCCTATAGGTATATGTGTCTATTTTAAATGGACCATTCAGAAACAGCACACTCAGAGCCAACAACCACCTCAGAAAATGTCCCAGAGCCTCCTTGGCACACGGAAGTATAAATACATCTGGTTTTTAGAGGTAGGAAACAATGGAGTTCAGGACAAGGTTATCAGTTTTCTCTCCTGTGGAGCTGCGCCTTGTTCTGGGGAACATCCCTCTGACTTGTGTTGTGTTTATAGCACAGAGAAACCAGAGGCAGTACCACAGGGCACAAGGAGTGCTAGAGCAGCATCCGTGCAGCATAACCAGCCCCACTGCTCCCGGATGGGCTGCAGCCTCTCCAAAACATGGCATTACTCTGCAGCAGGGCACCATCTCCGGCAGCCTCAGAGCCCAACTGGAACATTTAAACTCACAAGGGAGGTCTCTGCCGAAGTGGGAATGAAACCAGTAGCTCTGAGGCAGGATCAAACATCTAAATTTGCTCTCTTGCTGAGTAAAGAAGCACTGAGAGGAGTTGCACATCTTTTTCTGCTGGTTGGGTAGTAGGACTGGGAAAGGAACAAAAGGTTTTCCGGGAGAAGTAAAACTGTATTGTCCCAAGCTGCCAATTATACTCTGGAATTTGGTACCATTTGATCCCTGCACTTGACTTAAACATCCACTCTTTGATCATATGAATATTCTTCAGGCAAAGCAATGGTATTCATTTTAGCTTTTTTTTGTTTTTGTTTTTGTTTTTTTTTGTTTTAATCAGTCTGTCAGACTGATGTGCAGATTAAATGCAGATGCTTACATGGTTTTCTGTGCGACTTTTAGAGCAGAAAGACTCTTATATGTACAGCACTTTCTTCTTTTAAGAGAGTCAACACTCCCAGTCTATTTGAAATCCAAGGGTATGAGGCTCTCTCTGAGCGTGCCTTATGTTCAGAACAGCAGCGATTGCTAAATTGCCACAGCCAGGCAGAAGCTGGGCAGTGGCAGACGCTATTTCAGTCTCTCCGATGCACTCTGCCAAGCACTTAGCCTCCCTGCCACGGCAGTTCTGGGTCCTTCCTGAGCTGAGACCCACACTCGTGTCCATAAATACACAGCAATGTGCCCATGCCTGACAAGTGTCTGCGGGAAGCTGTCTTCGCTGAGTCTCGGTTCCCAGTGAGTTCTCAGTAGTCTCAGCAAGCACAGCCACATTCTGGAGATGAAAAGCTGGTGCACACTGCACTGCAAATGATGGGCTGTGTGAGCCGTGCTTTCCCGCATGAAGCACACAAGTGGGAAGGTAAAGTGCCTTGGTGGGCAGAACGGGAAATCTTTAGCCCATCTTCCAAACTGGTCTGCTCTGTGACCCTGCACTCTTTATGCCTTGGTTCTTACCTCCTTATCCCAAGTTACTCCACGTGTGCTGTGATGCTGGCTCCTGTGATGCTCTTGTACTGCTCGCCAGTCCCTTGGCAAGCCCAGTGAGGGTGGCTGCAGGCAGGATCCCCAGGGATGAGAAGTTTCCTTGGTTGGCATATTCTGCCCCAAGCTCTGTTCTGGCCCCAAGGAGGCCTCAGACCTCGTTTTTCCATCACCAGTAAGAGCTGTACGAGCTGCTTTAGGCTGTACAGTGAGGAGCTGCAGCCCTGCTTATCCTGTGGCTGTTGCTACAAGCTGGTACCCTCTGAGGTCCTGCACTGCACTCTGATCCTGCAGGGCTCACGAGGAATTGCTGGTTATCTTGGACCCATGGCTGACCCACTCTGCTTTGCACTGCAATGTAAATCCCCAGACAACACAGAGTTGAAGAAAAACATAGACAGCAACATTTGCATGCTTTGAGCAGCTACAGAGGTACTGTGCCATACAGGAGATAAGTATCTTCGTGAGAAGACTGGCTTGGCTTTCCATTGTTGCTTAGAGTTTCCCTCCAGGCCAGTGTACCAAGCAGCCCCAGGAGGAACCAGTTCAGACTCACACTTCCTGTGTGCTGGAAGTGATCTCAGTGGTGGTGGTGTGGAAGGGTACTTGCTGCTGCACAGCAGAACTTTCTCCAGACGCTCTGCAGTGGTGTTTAATATCCACACATTTCAATAGCTAGTTAGCTGTCTAGATAGATAGTTACTTAATCTCAAACTAAGGACGCATCCCAAGCAGATACAAAAGATAATGGATCTCATAAAATGAGAAACAGCAATCCCGCTACAGTTGTAGGGAAGTTTGAGCTGTCCCTCTCCCATCAATAGATGGACCCTAGGTACTGTTAATGACTACAGGAGAGTCCTGCCCACCAGATCTCACTCTTCCCTAGCATCTCCCCATTCCCAGATCCTCTGTGAGGTGAGGACCCACCCCCCTTCTCTTTAATCTCTTCAGCAAGAGTATCGTGAGGGTGGTAAAAAAGGGCTTAGCATGTACATGAAACCATGAGGGAGTCACCATTTCACAGAAATTTAATCCCTGCTGTATGACTGAGAATAGGAAGAAAAAGGGTCTGGGAGACAGATGCTTTTAAGGAGCAGCATCTGCCTTATAAATCTATAAAAGGCACCCAAATGTCCTTGGAAAATGTTCCCACTGCTCCTTAATCAGAATGTATTCTTCTTTTTGAAGCCATCTGGGACAGGCATGTTGACCATTCCACCTCAGCCAAAGCAGAATTGTCATCACTGTGGTTCAGTATGTTCCCTCTTCAGTGGCTTGTTTTGTATGTGGCGATGAAGATGTTAAAGAGTTGGTAAAAAATTTGGAGCAGTTCTGTCCAAATTCTGCAGAAGGTGATTATGTGCAATAATAAAAACAAACGTTAAAATATCCTCGAGTTTTGAGTGATGCTGTTGTCTTTATAGGATAACATATATTAACAGCCTGTTCTACCCTTGGAAGAGTTTTATCTTTGTGTCAATGCATTGATTATACTTGAGTTATTTTTTGTTTTACACTATAAGCAGAATTCTTCCATCCTAGATTACTCCACAAGTTTATAATATACTGAACTATTATAGACAGAAGTAGGAGTAATGATATCCCTGCATGAACATTCAATTCTATTGAGGTAAAAAGTGTGATACTCAATAAGCAGGTCTTTGTGTTTTCTGTTGTGTGGGACAGATTGTGGTTTGGCCTGGCTCAATAGTGCTCTTAGGACTGCTTTAAGGTCTGATTTCTTTCCCTTTTCTTCTTCCAGTCCTGGCTGACAGAGTAACCCCAATGCAGCAAGTCTAGGGCATAGACCCTCCATAGCAACACTTGAATGGAAGCAGAAGTGGCTTACGGCTTCCATAGCAGACCTATGCTGGTTGGGGTTGGTCCTTGCAGAGGTCCTTGCAGGAAACACATTATCTCCTTTATGACCTTTGACCACTTTCAGAGATGTGTGAAGAAGACCCAGTGCCTTGGGTTCAATGTCATTAGAATGAGGTCTTAGAATTGTCCAAACCCCAGAAATTTCTGCTTAGTCTCATGCCAGGAACTGCTTGCCTAGTAACACAGGGCCCTGCCCAAAGATGAGGAGGGGACTTTCCAGTTCACAAGGAGTTTCTTCAGTAATTCTAAAATCAATACATCTGAGTGACATGTCTGGGTACAGCCTGGATGAACGCTCATGTATATATCTTCCATGCATGCCCTAGCCTGCCTGGGTGGCTAACAAGCAATCCATGGCAGGAAGAGTCCAGGAAAGGATGTGGTCTCACATGGAGAGACCAGAGACCCTCTGTTACAGTCCTAGAGGTGGGAGAATGTCAGCAAGTTAGAGATTTCACAAAATGGGACATTTCTTCAGAAAAGCAAAATCTGAGAAAACCAAGCACAGTGGGAAGTTCTCATCCAGTTACACCACCAACCAAAGGGGAAAAACAACAGTGGAATGAGAAAAATGCTGAAAGAGCATCTTCTAGTGCAGTCCTGTTTCCTCACCACAGCTCTGCTGTTCTCTCCATAGCACCCATCCACACCAATGTCTCACTGGATGCAATCCTTCAAAAACATTTTGAAGATTTCTTCCAGGATATCTTTGCATCCATCCCAAAATCAAATGAGCAGCCACAATCACCATCTCCCTTTCAAAACCAGGAATTGATTCCTTTTGGCAAACAGAAATGAGCATAGGCGACATGGTCTCCCTTCCTTTCACAGAGACCTCATTCTCATGTATCATTGAATTATTACTGTTGTGGAGAAACATCCAGAGGCAAGGGGAAGAGCGTGACAGGTGTCAGGCAGATGTACACAGCGATAAGTTGTCTATCCTGCAGTATTTATAATTGAAGCAGACAAATAACACACAAAGGGCAGAGGGAAATGTGAAGCAGGCAGTCTTGTACATAGACGCACATAGCTGTAGGAGGCCTGGCCCAAAGACACGCTTCTTATTCCATGAGAGATCTCAAGACTTGGTGTTCCCTAACCAAGGTAAATGAAAACATGAAGCTGAACATTTGTGAGCGAGCAAAGATGGGAAGAAATAATCTACTCCACTCAGGACCAATAGTTTCCTTACAACATTTGGTAGTATTTTATTTTAATCAGCATTTTTCTTTTCTGTAAATTTACCAGAATTTTAAACTCCAGATTTTTCACTTAAAATATACCAGTTTAAAAAAATAATTTCCCTCTCGTATTTTGTTTTAGGATATTTGCCAACAACTGTGTTATTCTGTTCACAGCTCTTGAAAAACTGTGTTCTGGTAACAAATGTTTTGTCAAAAGACTATTAAGCAGCTTTATTGTTTCCAAGGCTTTTCTTCTCTGCAGCCATTAACTAGATGATGCTCCTTCTGTGAGCTGTGATATTCATCCTACGTAACCATCCTGGGAAGAGATTTGATGGAGCAAAACTGTCAGTATAGATACTGGAATCTGGTCCAGTGTCAAGCTTAAAAGAACAGATGTGACCTTTATCAGACAGGGCAGAATGAAATCCAGTTCCTATCCCAACCCCTGTGTTACCTGCCTTTTCTATGTCTTTCTTCCAAAACTGAAGGGTTGTTGCCAATACCACGGGATCCTGCTCCACCACTGGAAATACTAGGTGCTCCCATCCCATGATATCAATGAAATGGTGACACTTCCAATCTGAAGAACTTGTTTTGGAGGTAAAAAGCAGCCACCCATTTGAGAGAACTGGTCATTTCTTCTCTGCAAGGAAGACCGTCTTTTCCATTACTGATTCCACATCAGCTATATGCGGTCATATATTTGTCTAAGCTATCTGTTTAGTGTATTTTCATCAGACTTGTGAGGGGACTTCCATGACCAAGCTTGCAAAGGCTGGATACTGTATCTTTGGAAAGCTGGTGCCTTTGTTCTGCCCCAGGAGAGATATTTGGAGCAAACAGATTTTCTAAGCTTCATCAGACCTACTGCCAAGAGAGGTCTCAGTATGAATGCTCTGATTTGAAAACCAACTTTTTTCTTTGATTTGGTGGGATTTTGTCTGCCACATTGGATTCCATTGGCTTATAATGTCCCTGCATGATACAAGAAATTCTTCTAAGGCCAGCTGTGTCATATCAGTCAGGACTCCTCACGTGCATTTATTTTTAGAGGAGTGTAGGTTTACTACTGTGGCATTGTGCGATCTGGTCTAAAAATTAGTTTATCTCAACCACAGAGAATTTGTCAAACTGCCTGGAACTGGGCCGTGCTGACTCTCTGAATACAGGCAGTCTTGATTCAGTGACCTTCTTACGGAGTTTCATAGGTGTGATGTGAGGGAAGAAAAAGGCTTTCTATGCTTCCACCATAGCAAACCATAGCAAATTAATTGTCAGAATGAGTCTAAATTTCCTTTATTTGTTTCCTCACCCTCCTAGCTTTCCATCTCATTTATCTCAAATATTTCTTTGATGTAGAGCTGTAAAAAACTGAGGGATCTTCAGCCAATGGTTTAGATGATGCCTAATAAAGAAAATATAAGTGTACTATCACAATAACTATCACAGAATCACAGAATCACAGAGGTTGGAAGGGACCTGTGGAGATCATCTGGTCCAACCCCCCTGCCAGAGCAGGTTCACCTAGAGCGGGTTGCACAGGATGGTGTCCAGGTGAGTTTTGAATGTCTCCAGAGTCAGAGGCTCCACCGCCTCTCTGGGCAGCCTGTATCGACAGCATAAACTACAAGCTTCTTAGTCATCTTCCTTGGGGCAGTCTGGAATCTAGCCAGAGCTGCCGGTGAGACCTCAAAGCTGATAAAATGTGTCTCTGGGAGGTGGCCATGGGAAGGGGTGGGTGACTGGTCTAAGTGGCGGCTGGAGCAGAGCTTTCCGCCCTCCACCGAGCCCCACAGCCACACCCCACAGCCGGGTACCACTTTCTGCTGTTCTCCACAGTCCCTCCACACCAGGCTCCAGCCCTGGTGGGTCTCTGGGATATAGCCTGGAGAAATGCCACTCAAACAAAAATAAATCTACATTGCAAAAATTGCCTGTATTGTAAACTCAAAATAAAAACCATCAGTGTCAAAAAAAAAAAAAAAAAA
>VYXH01004014.1:0-14887 GCA_013397275.1 Burhinus bistriatus | reverse complement strand
AAAAAAAAAAAAAGAAAAGAAAAGAGAAGAAAAGAAAAAAAGACGAGAAACAACCCCCGTCCTACACAAACGCGTTGCTGGATGCAAACAGCTGAGTGTTAGTCAACCCTTGACTGCACAAAGAGAGACTGGTTGTAAACAAAACGGAGAGAGCTGAGACGGAGCCTTCTAACGAAGGCTATTGAAGTTTGTGCTCCCTGTAACTTGAAAGCCGCAAATGCTGAAAGAGCCATCTGTATTAAACCATGGCTGGGATCATGTTCATTAGCTGGTTGGCTGTAAATATAGCCTCCCCCCAACACAAAAGGTAACGCATGTCAGCTCAAACCATCACCAGCAGGTTTGTGTAAATATTTACTGGGCTGTTCAGACTGCTGTAATTTGAGGCTGTTGATGTCTCACAAACAAGTTAGAAAATGAGCTGGCAAGTTCCCGAAAACAGTGTCAAAAGGCAGCTCCGGTACAGTAGAGGGAATGTGAGCTTTGTGCTGTTTTCTCTGAGGACTGCAGGGCTTCCCAACTGCTCCAGCCTCGTTAGCTTTCGGCCTCCTTACAGTCAAAACTCAGATTTAAAGGTTTATAACCATGACACCTTTTACGCATTATTTTTTCTTTAGACTCTAGGAGAATGTTTCTTGGGAGTTTTGGGATGTTGGGACGAGGATGACAATTTTGCTTAAGTTAATCAATTTTTTACTCCTTCTTTCATAAAAATACATCAGGGCATAAAGCCACCTGTAAGGAGGCTAAGGGATCACAGGTCGTCCACCCACCTGGGTGAAACTGCCAGCTCTATGCCTTGTGGCTCATGGAGAGACGTTGGGGTAATCTCCATGTAGCTGAACAATCACTGCATTGCTCTTTTGGACTTAGGACGCCTGCAACAGGTATCCAAGTCTATTGGAGACCCTAGAGTAAACTGCCTGAATATGGCATGTCATGTGTCTGCTAGTCCCAAGGTTGGGAGAGCAGAGAGCCACAGCCTGTGCCTGCTCCAGCGGGCAGGGGCAAGGCACAGGTTGAAGCTCTGGCTCCATGCCTGCCCACAGGCTTTCCACCTTTGCAAGCTACCTGTCTCCCAGGATGATATCTACCAGGGGCTGTTCCCAGGGGGTAGTTCGGATGTGGCCACTCATCCAGAGTGGGGAGTGGGAGAGGGGCCAGAAATTTCAGCAGTTCAGCCATGGAGACATGCCTCGGGGCTATAGAACGGTCTCTGGTCTGTTGTACGCTGTGGAGTGGACCCAGCTACAGCAATCAGCTCTCCTCAGTCTCTTGGGGTAGAAGAAACCCCCTATTCACAAAAAAAGCCAGTTTCTCTACTCTCATGGTGTATGTGATGCCTGGGTGCAATTTTAAGGAGCTGCACAGGGAGAATTGTCTGAGTAGCCATTTTGGGGCACTTTCCTTTTTAAAGCATGCTGGTCTCCAGAGTCCTTTTTTTTTGTCCTTCCAGTGAAGTCAGCAAGGACAGTTTAAGGACCAGAGGTGGTCTGAGAGTCCAGGGAACAATACACAGAGAAATACTCCTTGAGAACAAAGGACTGGGGATGTCGATGCATTCAGCATGTACTCTGCGCCGGTAGCCCTGCTCAGCCCTGGAGGCACTGGCTGGGAAATGCCACGGTTCTCTCTTGCGTGGAGACTGTCATTGCCCAAACTGGCTGCAGGCATGTTGACAATGAGGGGGTTTTGCAAGCTGGGATCTGTTGTCCTCACTGCTGGAAATTAGCCCTATCAAAATGAATACTTGCCACCTGAGTGGCATTTACTGCCTTTAAACCACCTGGTGATGGGAATCCCTGGCTGGTGCAAAACTGTTGAGGCAGGTTGTACAGAAACACCACTACCCTCCCTGCAGGTGTGTGCGGCAGCGCAAGGGGGAGGGTCTGGTGCATAGCGCACCCCCATCTCCTCCCTGGGACATGGCTGGGTATGTGTGGCTACTTGCGGGGCACCCGTGAGAGCTGCCTCCAGCCAACTGGGCTGCTGCTGTGCATTGCCTTGCCTCCAGGAGCAGGGGAAAAGCATGGCTGGCTGAGAGCTGCTGCACCCCCTCCAACCCCAGCCCAGCTCAGGGGCCATCACCGCTGTCTCTGGGCATGTGGCAAGAAGCAACTGAGCAACAAAATGACTGCCGCTTCATAGCCAGGTGTATTATTGTGTTATACATCCTTGCCCTGAGCTATTACGTGCTGACTGTTGCAGGGCCATCATCTCAGCTCTTCAGATGGTGCAAATCAGTGAGATTTCATTTCCACCAGTGGAGTGCCCCTGACTTACACAACCTCATGGTTTAGTCTAGGAGACTTCACATGATAGACCTCAGGGTCTGGTCCTGTGATCTCAGTGTCTTATAATGTGACTCGTGCACTAAAAGCAGCCCTCTGAGAAGCCAGCTGTGTAATGCCCAGATTGTGAGTCATTTCGTTTGTTTGATGACAGGGGACAAGTTTTGTAGCCTCCACACGTAATTCAGTATTTCAGGTAATTTCCATTTGAGGTAGGACTCTGTCACTCAGAAATCCCAGCTCTGCCAAATGTGTAAACAGAAGATGCCCTCTCCCAGTCTCCAGTGTCAGCTCCAGTCAGCTCTCCTGTTCAGTGAGGAAGGCACGCCAAATGTATCCCAGAGTTCTGGGGCTCATAGAGTGGATTTGGGACCACAACCCTTTTTTAAAGCAGCAAAAGCAGAGGTCTCAAAGTCCTCCTTATCAAAAATCTTCCTCCTCACAGAGTTAAATGAAGTGGCTAGACCCACCAGTCTCTGCTCTTGTGGTTACTGCAGGAAATAAATAATGCAGATATTGCCAGGACAAGAGACTAGAACTAATCCTACGGAGGAAGCATAAAACCCGATCTGCACTGTATGTATTGCACCAGTCTCCATCAGGGAGCATTTACATAAATGGTAAGAGCTAGTTTACCATGACAGGCTATATTGTGGGCACCCCTGACAGCAAAGTCTGAACTGGCCTGAAGGCAGAAGGAAATCCCTTGGCTTAAGGGGCTGTTTTGGATGGGCTGGACAGAAGCGTGAATTCTGTCCTGTGGGTCACCCCTCTCCATGGGTAAATGTAAAGTTGAGAAGCTTCCTCAGGCAGCTCTGCTTTCAAAGACGAGAGAAGTACAAATAAAAGATGTGAAGTGGGAGAGGAAGGGAAAAGAGGTGTTGATGGATTTTTAATAATGAATTCTCCAACTGCCTGAAATAACAGTGCAGAATAACAGGATGATACCATGCTGGCTTATGAGGGCAATATATGTAAAAGATTTCTTTTTACAGTTCTTGGATTTTGATATCAATAGAATGCAAAGTATTCCACAGAGAAACATTATTTGTTCCTTCTAGATTACACCGTTACACCCAAATCTGGGTAGAGTCACCAGGATATCTATCTATACAGTGCCTTAGTCATCGGAGCAGAAAGCCTCTCCTGAAAAGGCTTCGGCTGTGGGTGCTTCATCCCTATAGAGCCAGAGACTGGAGTCTTCTCACTTGCATGATGCAGAGTGATGATGTCTCTCTTCTTTTCTAGTCTTTCCACAGCCTCTGAAATTTACTTCTGCTCCAGGATGCCAGGCTCAGCAAGGAGGTTGATTTGACTAGCATTGGATTTTTAAGTCATCTACCTCTGGCTGTATAGCTGCTTTTAAAAGCACGACTCATCTGAAATATTCGCTAGCATGCTGGTATCTTCAGTCAACCAGCTACTATTCACCATCATTCTTCACGCCAAAAGAAAGTCCTATTGCTTTGTGTTTTTCTTCAGGGGATTGGAGAGGTTGCCTATAAGCCTGGTTTTTAGATATGATTTCTGTCCCATCCATCTCCAGCTCTTACATTTATCAGTGTGGCCCAAGGACAGCGTGTGAAGACACTGTACATCTCACATGGCAAAAAACTGGAACCACAGCATGAATACTGGTCTTTTCTGGCTCCTCCAAAGCAATTGCTGCTCTTTGTCAGCTGTTATGTTCCAGTTCAAAAGCAAGAACAAGGAGGTGGATGCACAGGCATCTGGAGGAAAGAAAAGTGCAGGGAGTGGCTTTTAAAAACATTTAAGAGAACATGAAATGAATCAGACATGGACCAAATGACTCGTTTAGTCTATCTTCCTGCTCGTGCAGGTTCAGTCTTTGATTGCATCTTCTCCAATATTTTATTAAAACCATTTTAAATGATACAAAGCATAGTTCTTCCACCGCACTTGCATTCCTGCCTTCACCACAAAGCAGTGACATGTGTGACTGGAGCACCTTGGATGCTCCTGGGTGCAGCATCTCTACCGCTGGCTGCCATTCCCTGGCAAGGATCAGAGCTGGAAAATGTAGTGATAGGTAAGTGCTGAAGAGAGGCAGATTGATGGGCTCTGTCCGTGAGGCAGGTGGTGCAACTGGGCAGTCACAAACTTGCCAACAGGGGGGGCAGGGAACAAGGCTTATGGCTCACAGCTCACATGGTGCATGATGGGTGGAGGGCCTGCCAAAGAGGGAGGTGTTTGGCTGGGCTTCATGCCTGCCGGGGGCAGGGGTCAGGATTTAACACTCTGCTTCCCTCAGCTCCATAGTTTGGAAGGGATACTAAGCAACAGGGGCATTATACGCAGATGATGGGTTTGCTTTGCCCAGGAAATCGTTTGTTTTACTCTTAGAAGGCAGGTTGCCATGCGATAATTCCTAATGTATTGGATAATAAAACATCTCATGAAGATGTTTAATTTATGGAACAGGTTTCTCAGAGAGGTAGATGCCCCATCCCTTGAAATATTCAAGGTCAGGTTGGACAGGGCTCTGAGCGATCTGATCTAGTTGAAAATGTCCCTATTCATTGCAAGAGGGTTGAACTAGATGACCTTTAAAGGTCCCTTCTAACCCAAACTATTCTGTGATTCTTTGATTGTATGATTCTGTGGTTAATACCCAGTCCAGGATACTATTAGGGTGGGTCGTAATAAACCATCTGCATGGGGACAGTGAAGTTCTGGCTTGATTTACCCAGTGGAGCAGAAATGTTACTGCTTTGTGCTCAAAACAGTCCTCTGAGAAAAGACTCAATGAAAATTATATGGGATTTTCTGGCTTGCAAATCTTACACAAACAGCAATGACATGCTCTTAGTTTAAAAACTGAAGGAATGTACTTTCCCTTGCACAATTAATCCACAGCCCATGGCTGTAGCTTTTAGATACTGAGGTAACACAGATAGTAAAGAGCGGGTTACTAAAAGGGTACTTTCTCTGCCCATAAACTCTCACCCCATGATGTCAAGCAGAAGCTAGGACGCCTGCCTCCTCACACAGCACAACCAGCAGGGTGGGAGTCCTCACTGCCCATGCTAGCTGCTCCCATGCACTGCAGCGGAGGCAGCAGCAGCTCGTGGCTGCACGTTGCTGTTTCTGCGGGCTGTACTGCAGTGGTGGGAGCACCACACCAGCTGGAGGGCTTCTTCTGTGAGCTGTAGATATAAGCAGAAGTCCTGGCCTGAGTCCCATAAGGTCTAGGAACTAGAAGAAAACGTAATTTTATTTCTCAAAAGCACAAAAATGATACACAGAGAACAAGTGCAGAAAATATAGAAGGACATGATGTCATTTTCAGAGGCAACCTTTCCGGACCTGCACTTTCCCTGTAGCAGTAATTAACCTCTGTGCAAAGTGGGTATGAGATGCTACCAAGCCAGAAGAGCCGTGTTCCCAAGTGTAGCTTTTGCTCCTATGCGTTATTATACATGATGCAGAATGCAAGTGCCTCAAGCAGAAAAGATTTCCATTTCAAATAGGTAAACACTTTGCTATTGCCAAGCTAACAGGAAGGCAAGCTGGAAACTACTAAATCATGTCTCTGACAGTGGTACTGAATAGGTCCCTCATGCTGACAAGGTCATAAATGAAGTTGCTTTTCCAGCAAATTGGCACCTGGAGGATGCTTTCCCAGAGAGCATCTCTGCCCATATGTTGTGGAAGTGGATTGGGACAGTAGTAAGACACGTATGGTTTAGCCCTCAAATGCCAACCTCATGTTTATTTGCTCTAGATATTCTCTGGCACAGAAATGAGGAGATAAAAAGCAAGAAAGTATGGGAAAATGAGGGAAGAACAGTGGTAGTTTTTGAATAATTTGAGCTGTACATCCACATTGCAAACTGATCAGGAAACCAATCCAAAGGTAAACAGCACCCAGATGTGAGCTTTCAGTGCCCAGTGCTCTGGGTTGCTTGAATTGAAAGTACCCACTGCACCTAGAACACAGGTCAAAAGTCAGTTTCCTCTGGAGAAGTACCTTGTCCCATTACAGAAACGAAAGCAAAAGCACCAAAATTTCCTATCAGTGCAAAATTCTAGGGAAAAAATAACACAAAACAATTCTGATAACAACACTTAAAAAATTCAGAAACAAACCTCCACCTCTATGAACACCCTAGCCCCTCAGTCACATGGGTTTTCCAGATGCCTTTGAAGTAATCAGAATGGATCAGGAGTCCCTGAGCTTAGTCCGTGGGGTATGACACCAAGGGACTAAGACAGGTTGCCAGGCCTGTTGGGCCAGGCTCAAAAAGATGTCTGGCCTCTGCAAGATGCTTCCTCAAAATCTTCCTCTTCTGCAGAGCATTTTGCTTTTAGGGAAGTGACATTTCCTGGCACTAAAGCATCCTCCAAAAGACTTCCCAGCTAGCTCAAATGTGGACACCCAAGGAACAAGTGCTATCAGCTCCATGGCAGAAAGGTCAGATCAATTCAGAAATTCTCAGTCCATTTTGCAAGAAACACTCCTAGGAAAGGGAGGGAGGCAGTCGGGTGATTATCTGAGCTCAGATCCTGGTGACAGGCAGTGTGATTATAAAAGGCATTGGCAGGCTCACCCCACATGGATGGATGACCAAACTCATCCCTCAGTTTCTGATAGATGTCACTCTACAAAAAAGATGAGGAAATACTAGCAGGGCTGTTGTACCTCTCTCAGCCTCTCCAATGTTTCTTCTGGTTATTATCATGTTCAAACTCCCCTTTAACTTCCAGCACAGTCTGTTTTACTCTTTTTTTCTCTCTGGTCTGTGCTCACAAAAGAAAATAAAAGCTGTCATGGCCATTGTGAGCAAATAACTCACCTCTGTGCTGCACTGAATTGGTTGGATGGTCACAGTGCCTCCAAAGCTGGGGCTTTCCCTGTTAAGTTTTCCTGAATGTTCGCTTGGCATCGCCACGTGGGCAGGGGTACTGTGTTGCTCAGTGTGTTTTCAGCTGGGGTCAGGCTCATGCTTCAGGTACATTAGTCTCTACTGTGATGTCCCACCAAGTGGCATTGGCAAAGGCAAAGTTGAGAAGGACATATCAGCAGGTGGCCACCAGGCATGGGCTTGGGGATGGGGTGTTATGTGCTCCCTTCTCCCATCAGCTCCGCCAGGCAGCTCCCCTGCAGAGCATCCAAGCAGCAGGAGATGCTTTCCAGGAAGTGCTGAACTGTGCTAAACCCTCTAACATCAACCCCACACAGGGCAACCAGCTGGGAATTTCCCTTCCCAGACTCACATGGCACTCTGGGATACAACTGTCTGGTAGGAACCTCACTTGAGAGTTTGTGCACTGGGTAGGTAGTTGTTGTGTGGCTTCCTGGGGTGACCCTGCCCTGCAGTTGGGTGGAAGAACATCGCATCTCCAGGAGACTTTGCCAAGCTAATGCAGGCTTCACCCATGCCCTACCAGATAAATGCAGGAGGATGAAGGTGGTACATGCTGCTTGTTGGAGGTGGTACATGTTACCTGTGTGCTCAAATTCAGTTTGGACATAAATGTGTGCAGCTCAGTGGCAGGGTAATATGGTCCCCTCCATGACTGCATTCCCAGGGAGCCTTTTCTTTTTGTGCTGGAGAGAGTGAGAGGTGGTTGAGCCGCCTCGTTTTGACAGCCAGGTTCCTAGTGGGTGCACAGTGAGACGTCCACTGTGCGCCATCCTGGGCAGCTAGCCCAGGACCACCATTGCCCTCTGTTGGCAAAATCCTGAGATCTCCCCTCTTGCTACATGCTTTGTGCTACTGAGAGCATGTCCCGTCTCCAGGCACTGGTGCCCGTTCTTGCTACATCAGTCCTTTCTGCCCTTCCCAAAGTCCAGAGCTGCTGAGCACCCAGAAGAATATAAAAATATGTGCTGATGAAAATCACAGTGAACCCTTCTTTTCAAAATGCTGTACTTTACTCTCTGGTTTCAGAAAGGAGACTTTACCTCTCTACTAGATCCTGCTTACTTGTGTTTTCTGCCTGATTTAGGGGGATGTGTTTGTCTGTCCTTCCATCAGCAGCTGATAAACAAAATCCTTTACGCAGATGTGCATGTAAAGGGTGTAATTTCCTCAGTAAGGGAAAACTGCTTTTGTATAATCAGAGAGCCTTTCTCTGTCCTACTATCTCCTTTCTTCCTGGTTCACATCAGCTTTAGTCCATCAGCTTTTGTTGACCCTCATCTGCGTCATCCAAGGAGGGAAGATGAGGAGAGGAAAAGTATTGCCTGTCATAGCTGCAGGCTGGCAGAGACCACAGTGGGATAAAAAATACAAATTTCTTTTGTCCAGTTAAAAGCAAGGACTGAATCCAAGAACTCTACCAAAAGCATTTTGCATTCTCAGTTCCCCCAGCTCCTCACAACTTGTGCAGGCGGTGTCTCTACACTACACCATTGTGTGGTGTATTTGACAAGTAGATTTAAATGGGGGCTACTCCATGTACCCATTACATACATTCTCCTCTCGCATATGGGACATCCCAATGGCCAAACTGTAGACAGCCTACAGGACAGGATATCATGCTAGCTACCATGTTACCAGTTATAGTAATAGTGGCAACTGTCAATTATTCTCTTTTATGACAAAGGAAGAGGAAGAACATGACCAGCAGGTCAAGGGAGGTGATCCTTCCTCTCTCCTTAGCACTGGTGATGCCACACCTGGAGTGCTGGATTCAGATCTGAGCTCTCCAGTAGTACAAGAGAGACATGGACATGATGGAGTGAGACCAGCAAAGGTCCACTAAGATGGTTGTGGATGTGGAGCATCTGACAGATGAGAAAAGGCTGAGAGAGCTGGGACTGTTCAGCTTGAAGAACAGAAGGCTCAGGGGCATCTCATCAATATAGATAAATATCTGATGGGGGTAGTAAAGAAGGTGGAGACAGACTTTTCTCAGTGGTGCCCAGTGACAGGACCAGAGGCAATGGGCACAAACTGAATCACAGGAGGTCCCTTTTGAACATCAGGAAACACTTTTCTGCTGTGAGGGTGACTAAGCACTGGCACAGGTTGCCCAGAGAGGTTGTAGAATCTCCCTCCTTAGAGACATTCAAACGCCATCTGGACATGGGCCTGGACAACCAGCTGTAGGTGACCCTACTTGAGCAGAGGCGTTGGACCAGATGATCTCAGAGGTCCCTTCCCACCTCAACCATATTCAGGGAAGTGACATTTCCTGGCATCAGAGTATCCATGCCAGTTTTAACTGAGGTCTCACATGGCTATAAAATCCAATGTTTGTGAGAAATATTTTCCTGTATACAGAAGAACAGGTGTCAGACTTACCAGAAAAAAAAAAAAAAAAGACATTTTTAATAGGCTCAGTATGATTGTTGCATAGTTAAACATCATTGTACTGAAGGAAGGCTCTGAAGTTTACCCCTTTTGTGGGGTTTATAGAGGTGTTACTGGGACATGGTTTGTAACCACAATGCATAAAAGACTTTGAGATCAGAGCGATGTCTTTTACTTCCATATGACTCATCTAGAAAATCTTATTGTTACATATTTTGACCTGGAATTAGCAAATATCAAGAAAGTTTATCTAAGATAACAGCTGTCATGTCTGTAATCACTCCTGTGTAATTTTAAAGTAATTATTGCTGTATTTCTGTCATGTGCTGCAGTACAGGAGAAATATAGAAGATCTTGTCCTTTGCTACCAGCTGCTCTGAAACCACAGTATTATATACCCTCTTACTGAGAGAGCACACTGGAAAGTTTGGCCATTAAAAATTGAGTCGAGGTCTCTCAAGTCTTTTCTTCTTAAATGAACACTAGAGTCACAGAGAAAATAGGTGTCCTGATGGATTTAAATACACATACATATTTTGTTAATTGGCTGGAGTATCTGTTTGGTCAAATATCTAGGCAAACCTGCAAGAAAAGGGCTTATGAGGAAATGAAGAGAAATAAAGGTAGGATCTTACAATTAATTGTGGAGACGTGAAAATTATATATATATATAAAATATAGAGATTACTTTGGAAGACTTGCAAGTGCATCAATTTTCAGATGGTTCCTGGCTGCCATTGGGAACTGTTTCCAGACTGTAGGTGGGCTGAGGCATGCCAGGGGCCACTGACTCCAGGTAGCCCGGGCTGCTGGCTCTCGTCCATCAGCTTCTGATCTGGCAGCATTTAACAGAGCCCTGGAGGGGCCAAGGGGAGAGAGAAGGATTTCTCACTGATTAGCAGTGCTACACCTTATGCCCCAGGCAGCCAAGCAGAAGAGCTGAGCAACCTGAGAGGAGTTTGGGAGCGGGTAGTAAGTATATCTGGGAAGACAAAGTCTCAGCCCTTACTGTACTGATGGAGAATGAAGCTTTATTTTCCCTTGTGCAGCACTAGTCTCTCACCCAGCCAGGGCTTCTTGGTCCAACTAGTCTTTGCACCCTCTCTTTACCAACCTCTTTCTGTGCTAGTGTCCTCACCCCTTCCTAGGGTGCTGGGTACAATTTAAACCCCCAGACTGAATTTTTCTCCTGTTTGACTACAAACTGATCTTCTCCAGACAGGCTGGGCCCAGCAGTTGTGCTGTTTGCAGCACAGATACGACAAGTTTTTCCCTTCAATCTTATTTCAAATGCTCAAGCTGCAGCTGGTGCTGAGCTGCAGTACTGGGAAAGGTCTTTCTCCGCCTCCAGCTGAGCTTCCCTGGCTTGAGCTGGTGCAGGCAGGGTCTTTGGGGAATATACTTGCTAAGACTGCAGAAACCTCTGCTAGGAATTCAACTGCTGCTTTGCTAAGAGACAACCAACTTTGGGTAGTGTTTTTATGGGGATTAGTGATGAATGAATTACCTCTCCATCCCCTGTCTCCAGATCTGAAGTGTCTGCCTCAAAGCAGGGGTGGTTAAGCTTTTCAAATGAAAGATTATCTTTTTTTTCCCTAACATGAACAAAACAGTGTTCCTAGATTCTTTCTCAGAAACTGGTGGGTTGGTCTAAAATGTTTTGAGCAGAAAAGTAAATATTCTATTCAAGATAAGCCGGACATACAGAACACACAAAAGGTTTAGCCCAGATTATTAAAGCTAGGTGAAGTTAAGATCAGAGGGAAGCAAGATTTGATGTGGAGAGGAACCTTAACAGTAAATTGTGCTGTGAACAGAGAGAGTATGAGAGTAATGCATAGCTAGGCAAGAGTTAGGAGTGCCAAGTGCATCTTATACTACTGAGAGGTCCTTTTTCCTGGGTATAAAATTGCTAAGAAATGCCATAAACTCATCATTGTTTGTTCTTCAGCAAGTGCTGATGCTAAACTATGGAAACATATCAGATGAGCAGGAGGTGCAAGCCTTCAAAGCCATCGTACTTCCCAAATGCACTAACAGCCCAGCTCAGAGCTCTGCAAACCCAGGCAATGGCACAAGCTTGATATGGTACAAGAACTGGGCAAACATCGTAGGGGAGGCAACACCATGTGCACTCTGTCTGGTAAGACACTGTCTTTGATCATGGTACGCTGTCCTCATGCCACAGGCCTGCTGCTGTAGAGAACTAGGCGGAAAATAACATAGAATCATAGAATAGAATTATAGAATTGTTTAGGTTGGAAAAGACCTTTAAGATCATCCAGTCCAATCATTGACCCTACGCTACCAGGTCTACCACTAAACCATGTTCCCAAGCACCACATCTACACAACTTTTAAACATATCTAGGGATGGTGACTCAACCACCTCCCTGGGCAGCCTGTTCCAATGCTTGATAACTCTGTCAGTGAAAAATTTTTTCCTAATGTCCAGCCTAAACCTCTCCTGGTGTAACTTGAACCCGTTTCCTCTTGTCCTATCGCTAGTTACTTGGGAGAAGAGATCAGCTCCCATCTCACTACAACCTCCTTTCAGGTAGTTGTAGAGAGCAATAAGGTCTCCCCTCAACCTTCTCTTCTCCAGACTAAACAATCCTAATTCCTTCAGCCGCTCCTCATAAGACATATTCTCCAAACCCCTCACCAGCTTTGTTGCCCTTCTCTGGACACGCTCCAGCACCTCAGTGTCCCTCCTATACTCTAGGCTGGAATCTGGTGCACCTTTTAAGTGCCTCATGAGCAAGTAGATCCTGGCCTATGCCTCCAGCTTGAAGACGTTGCTGTTCCAGCAGAAGGCTGGGGTATAGCTTAGGATTTAGTTGTAGCTGGAGCCATTCAGCACATTTACACCACAGTAGGAAGAGTTTAGCAGCTGCACAGGAGATCAATGGGATTAGCACATGCTCAGGTCATCCCCAGTATGTATAACATGTGGGGGATGATGAGAGAAAATGGCTGAAATGAATGTAAACATTGGTCCGATCACTGGCTGGGAAGCTGCAGCTAGTGGAATATATGAAGGCTGAATGAAACTATTCATTCAACATTTAAGAAAAAGGATCTCATCCACCTGAACTCTATCCAGAACTGCGAGGTAAAGCACTTCAAGCCGTATATTTTATCCTGGCTGTTTATTTACCAGCCGGTGCAAAAGTTCAGAGAGTGAATTATAAAAAATGTTGCTTGCATGGGGTAAGGAAAGACAGACAAGAAGAGATATGAAATATGCCCTGTGTTTGTTTGTTCCTTAATCACCTTAATATGCAGGCAGTCAGAAAAGCCGGCTATGGTAACATGTTTGAGAGAATTTTTTTAAGAAGATGTCAACAAGAAAGCATCCCAGGTGACTTTTGGAGGGGGTGGGGGGAGAAGGAAGGAAGGAAAGAAAAGATTCTTTCAGTGTTAATCTGTGGATTACCTGTTAATCTGTGGATTTTATACTTTGACAGTGTCTGGCCATCAGTTTCAAGCAAGAACATAAACAGAATTGTGGATGTATGCGAAAGCCAACTTTTTTTTTTTTTCCTAAGTGCATAATTGCTTTTTTTCTAGACACATGCTTTGTGTTTGTAGATGTGCTGTGGGCAATGGTTGTGCTTGCTAAGGAAGGCAGGGGCTGGAGGGAGTGGGAAGAAAGGAGGCTGAGCCCTCACAGCTGTAGCAAGGGCTATGTGTTGCTGGCAGGTTTGTGGAATAACCTAAGTTCACTAGCTAAAGAGCTGCCTAACTCTTGAGCCACCCTCAGGTGACATCTTGAAAGCCCAAGAGTTTACCTACTTTTGTCACTCTTAGGACTAGCCTGGTTTCTTTCATAAGCTCCATGGCTAAAATGCCCAGGACACTAGGCCTTGAGGGCATCATGAGGCATTCTCAGTTCCCATTAAGCACACACTGTTCCTGAGAAAACAGCTTTGCCGTTGTCCCTGTGAAGCTCTTTGCCAGGGAGAGCTTACCAGGCTGCAAATAATAGGTGCAATGGGAAAGATGTAACGCTTCCTCATGTAACAGCAGGGCATGGGGCGGGAAGAAGTAGCATGCATAGAGAGGAGCCTAAGGACAGCACCAGGTAAATGAGATATTGCTAAGACACTGGCAGCAACAGTTAAAAAAATGGGGTGAAAGTCTAGCACACCAGATCTTTTGAAGTAATGAGAAGCAGGTATGGTCTGCGGAGCAGAAAGGCCATAGCACAGAGTGGGATGTGGAGAAAAGGGCTGGAAGGCCTCGGTGTGAGGAAAAGCAATGGGCACTTCTCCACAGCTGACCATCCCCAGCTGCCAGAAATTTTCATTTCAATCCCTTTTATAATTATAGGTGCCCTGGGTTTGCTTTTAAAGCTACACTGGGTTTTGACATGTTGAAACATGCTGGAGTTTCCCTTCTGTAAAATTTTTTGAAGGAGAGGTTAATATGGCTCAGTGCCACAATTCATTGGTCTCCTAGTGTGATCCAACATAGCATTGCTCAGCAACAAAATGTAGCCCTTTCACGAGCACTGGCTGTCTCTGTATTGCTGCTGTGTTAGAATTAGATATTAGACTTTGTCAAAGGACAATTTAGCATGCAAAGTTTGTTCTTAGGATCTGCTGTTGTAGGCCTTGGAGCATCTCATGGGAATTCAGAGGGATGAACATTCTGCGTGATTGACCCTGGAGCTCCTAAAAAAGTTCATTTGGAGAGCATCAGATATATCACAGCCTATAGAAAGTAATAGTGCTGCGTTACTTAAAAATTGCTGGCACCCATTGGGCAAAACTAACTCACTCTGACAATTTTATTTTGTTTGGAAAACATATCAAAGCAATCTGAACATCAGGAGTTATACGCAACTCGTCAAACTCCTTTCAAAATCTCCTAGGGCAACTCAGGATTTATTCAGCTAAGAACAAGTATGGAAGAACAGTGTTTGAGGTAAAAAATACAGGTTGTTTGTATTCATTTTGCCAGTATGTGACAGTGAGGAGATCTTGCACAGATAAACTGATCTGTGCAACAATGAGTTTGCAAACAGGGTGCAAGTCTGACATTTTAATGAGATTAATGAAAACAAAAGAGCGATGTAATAGACAGTGCCAAGGAACTCTCTGATCTGGAACTGAAAGATGCTCTGTAGCTGATGAGTGATATCCAGGTGGATTGGCAGCTCTGGATAAAAACACAAACAAGTCTTTCAGGTCCTCCAAAACCATTTCTGCATTGTCCCGTGAGGTCACTTCTGAGGGCACATCAGAGGTCCCAGTGAGGGTAGAAGACCCCTGCTCTGAGGGGCCATCTGTGTGGTAGTAAAGACATG
>VYXH01004012.1:143562-198273 GCA_013397275.1 Burhinus bistriatus | reverse complement strand
GAGGAACGGCTCTGCCCGCCGTTGACAGGCGGCCGGCTCCTAACGAGCGCCCTCCCCGCCCGGCGGAGGCGGGGGACGGGACCGCCGGGGGAGCCCCGCTTGCCTCGCCCCGCTCCCCCGGTAAATAAAGGACGTCACAAACAGATGTTGAGGAGTTAGGAGGTGTTAAGCTGGCGGCTGTCCCTGTCATCCTGCGAAACGCACCGAAACCTGGTGCTCCGAAGCACCCTCGGGCGAAGTTACGGCTCCCCCGAAGGGGTGAAGCTGGGTGGGGGGCTTAGGTGGGACCCTGCCCGGGGTGGAGGAGGGAGAGCAACTCCACGGACTGCCTCCCAGCAGGTATTTTGAGAAAGGGTAGTGGTGGAATAGTGGGTGGTGGGGTATCTGTGCTGTGTGCCAAAAAGACCCCAAAAATCTTTCCAGTCGCTTGGACAAGGCATGTGGGGGTGTGAACTCTGCCTTGCCCACCCGACGGTGTGTTTAGAAGTTTCAGAATTTTCTGGCAGTTGTCATAGGGTCCTTATGCATCAGGAGGGCTTCTGTCTCATACGAACTTTAAAGTTAATACAGTGAAGGACACAAATCAGAAGTATATTAAATGTGTAACATAAACTGCAGAACATGTAAAGTATGTCTAGGGAAATACTTTGTCCTCCCTTAGAGTTTTGGTAGGTCTCAGTTTTCTGTGTATCAAAGGTTTCTTGTGCTTTCATTTTTAGATGCTTAGAGGGCTGTCAGGATGTAAAGAAGTACAAAATCTTGTGCGTGTTCCAACTTTTTGGGGTCTGTGTCAGCTAGGTCAGGACAAATAGATCCTCCGTTAAATCCTCCGCTGTTCTTTGGGGTTTTTTGGGTATCTTGCAGAGTATATTGCTTCAGCTGAGTTGCCCCCAACCTTTTTTTTTCAAATTGTACTTCCAGTGTAATGAGATAAAAGGTCAAGATGTGATCCCAGCGTTAAACTTTTGTTAATCTTAGCGTGGCAAATGGCGTAGTGTGTTTTGGTAACTGACTCTTATTAAACAGTTTTTGGTGCACAGTAGCTGGCTTGAGTTTATGTGATGCCTTTATAAACAAGACTGACTCAAATGGAGCAAAAATAGGCAAGAGCTAGGGAATAAAGGGGTTTTCTTTCCCTGAGGTATGTTAAGATGGTGGGATGGTGGTCAGGGATGGTGCCAAAAGGGATGATTTTACTATGAAAATCAACAATTTATTGATCTTGGGAGCTTTGAAACCTGAAGCCTCTTGTCCATCGCAGAGCCTCTGGGCACATATCCATGTGTTGGAGTGCTGTTGGTCTGCACGAGCGTAGCATAGAGGCCTGACTTTTTCTCTGCAGCTTTACAGGTGGAGCTTTTGTAGACGTGTGTTTCTGTCTGCTTGTCATCCTAGACTTCTTTATTGATCTCCTTCTGCAACCTGCTTCTTGAGAACTGGTAGAGAGAAATTACGATTTTTATTTTTTTTTTTTTTAAAGTACGTTGCTGCCTCAGGGGTCTGAATGGTAAATGTCAAACTGACTAGTTTATTTTCAATTTCACTTTGCTGCTCAGGATATGCAGTGGTACTTGCAAGCTGGGACTGTAGGATGGCAGCGCTGCATTCTGTGAAAAGTTGTTCAGTTTTTTTTTTTTGGTAGCTATGGGGGCTTGGCAGTTTACATAAGAAAAAAAATAGTTACTTTGAAGACTTCAATACATTTTTATTTTTTTTTCTCTAAACTGTACAAAGAAAAGGAGGTGTGTGGGTGTGGCCCCTCTGTCAGGAAGGAGAGGGAAAGACAAGCGGGCATAAAATTTCTGCTTAAAGTTGTAGCTGTCACATACCGGTTTTTCAAAAGCAGCAGAGCTTAGTTATTAGGTGCTAGATGAGGTGAGTGCTCCTTGGAAAAATGAGGCTAATGGAAAGCCGTTCTATTGTAGTTGGGTGCAGTGGGTATTTTTAAGCAGAAGTACATCACCAGAAAACGTGCGTTTAAATTCTTTCTTTTTTTGAAAGTTGAAAGGAGACGTAACTAAGGGGGTGTTTGTGATTAAGACTCTGCTATTTGAAGAATGAACAGTGAATTCAATTATTTTCATTTTCTTAGTTAAAATCTTTTCATGTTTCTACTTTGATTAATTAGCAAATGGCATTGATTTCAGAATTAGTGATCTTTAAAAACTAAAATCAAATGTAATAGTTGCACAGTAACTCACTTGCCTTGCCAGATAAGTTTGTCAGAAAAACTTGCAAGTTTCTAAAACTTTCTTGCTGTCCTGTGTAAAGAACCATGGGGGTACCTGTGACTAATGTACGTACATGTAAGTTGTGGCATGTGGTATGACGGGTGGTATTGCCAAATGGACAAAGTAAAATTAAAAATCTTGCTTCCTCCTTAAAAACAGTGGTCATTTTTACTTGCCATAATTTTTCACGGGGTTCTAAATAATGAAACGGCGTTTCCTGTAATGTATTTTCTTAGCACAATCAAGAGTATTTCAGTCTCTTGCCCCATTTGAGAATGTTTGTCCTATCGGAAAAAAAATAATCAGATAAGATCAAACATACTTTGCAGATCTCAGACTTGTAAGGTTACTAAATTCTTTGGTACTCTCGAAGGTTTGTAGAAATTGAACCAGTATGTTTTCATTTCTGTTGATGAAACAAGGTAACTGAAAAGTCTTGTTCTTCTGTGGATTACCTCTCTAACTCTATAGGCTGAGGCATATGTGAATTTTCCTGATCTTAATTACTATTCCTGTATAATTGCATACAGACTCTAATTTATCTCAAGGTAAGCTATTTAAAGCTCTTTCTAATTGGAAGGAGTATACTTGAGTGATTAAATCTTTCCTTCAATATTTCTTACATCTCTTTAAATTGGTTATTAGATTGTTGTGATCTTTGCCTTCTACTCAAGTCTTTTGGAAATCATTACACAGTTTGCAATAATCAATTCAATTATACATGGATCAAAGAATGAAAAAGAAAAGCTTATGTTCTAGTATTGTCATTCTTGATACTGTCCTAAGAAGCTGGTTTGGAAAGCACATGCTGGGAGGTTTTCTCCTTTGTTCTCTCTCCTTTTAAGAAAGTGCCTTTGGGGATTGAAGAGATCCCTGGTGTGTTTCTTGTTAGACACAATTTATACTTTAAAAAAAAAAAAAAAAACTGAGCCAAGAGTTGGAATGAAAATTCATAATAGCATTTCCACACAATGATGATGAAAACAAACCATTTAAAAATATTCAGTTGGGAAATACCCCTCCCCTAAATACAGTGAAGCAGTTTTTTGATGGGGAGAGGCTAGTAGCACGTCTTCCAGGTGGTGGTGGTAATAGTGACAAATGGATCTCTGATATGGAAACGCAGTTGTGTTAAATTGCATCGTCAATGCTAATAAGCGTAAGGTACCTATTTCAGTGTTCAATTAGAATTTTACTCTTCTGTATTATGAGCTATTTTTGCTTAATCCTTTTATAAGTTGCTGGGGTTGTGTGTTTCTGTGATTAAAGTCAATATAATCCACTTTTCATTGTTATTTGAGTTCACGGATTATGTTATTTTCATGCCTATAATTTGGTGTATGTCAGTATAATTGTATTTTTAACTGTATTTTGGTCGAGGTATCTTTTTTGAGCTTTTGGTCTTCAACACTGGAATTGCAGATTTCAGACGAATAAAACTGGCAGCTGTGCATCACTGCTTAACTGTCAGAGCCCCAATCCATAACGCTTCTTTATTGCCAGTAAAAAACAGATTGCATTTTGTGTACACGTAAGTATAGTGTCAGCACGCTTCCAGCATAAACCTCTCACAAATGTTAGGGGCCATCCTGGAAGTATCTGTGGGTCTGTGCAAGTGAAATTCTTATTCATTGCCACCTGTGAGAATGAAGGAAGATATAAGAACGAGTGTTCATGGTAGTTACTTTTAATGGATTTATAGTTAATTTCTCTTTTGGTTATAAAGGTATTTAGAAATAACACTTAAAAGGTTTAGAAGCTAACAAGCGGGTAGAAGATGCATCTTGTTTAGCTTTATTCCGTGAGAATAAGAGAAAAGTGTTACCCTAGGGAAGGGCAGGGTTCAGGACTGCTTGGCCATTGGTAAGAGTGGTTATGGATCAGACACAGAAGGCAAATATTGAAAAGCATCCCATGAAGCAGGGTGTAGACAGTTAAGATATCTTCAGATACTGAAGGTATTTATAGGGATGTAGATGACTGGTATGGTTTATACTCTGACCTGCATTCATATAGAGCACAAAGATAAGTGCAGACTTGTCACTAATGTGTTTGGCATGGTGGATTTTAGTTCCTGTAATGCGTTCTTGTAGAAGTCAACATTTGATCGTTTTTCTCTTTAGTGCCATTGTAATGAAAAACAAAACAGAACTTCTAAGCACTTGAGGCTTGAGTGCTGCCTGTAATTGTTCTGAGATACCCCCAGCCCTCTCCGCTTCTCCGAGTGCCTAGCTGCTACATTTCTCTGAAGCGTCTCTTGTAATCCTTGTTGATTGTAGTAACACTTATGAGTGGGTTCGGAGCTGAACCCCAGGGTTAGTGGGCTGGTGGGCTCCATCAATGTGGGCTTCATTGGTCTCTGTTGAAACTCTTGAATTTGAAGTAATAGTACCTTTCTTGCTGTGAATAAACGTTTTGAAAGAGTTACTTTTTGGGGCCTTGGGATCACCCCGTGTCCCAGAGGATTTGTGGCCGTGAAATGGATTGGATCTCTTGCAGCGTTTCTCTTACACGGTGATATTGGGGTTTGGCCCTCTGGCTCCACAAGGAAAGAATTCTACCTACAAACCTTAAGTTGTCTCAGAAATGTCTGTTTACTTTTGCTGCTGTGCTTCCACTTTAGAAACTTTTGCTTTGATGCAGGGTGCTACAGGTGCCCTTCTAATGGAACGCTGTTTTATTGCCCTCCATAAAAAGTAGTAGAGGCCTTCTGAAAGCCGTGATTTCAGTGAAGAATGCAAACATGGTTTTTACCCGAAAAACTTCTCAGGCTATACCTCGTGTGTCTTTGCTGCCTCAGCTTGTGCTGTCCCCTGTAAGTAGGAGCTTCATCTCTGGTTAACACACAAATGGACCTGCAAGAATCACAGAGAAATGTTTGTCCTGTTCTTAAGGCGGGTGAAAAGGGGTAAATGTATTGTTTGGGTGACTGCTGTCACACATGCTTGGGCAGCTGAATTTCAGAATCCACTTGATCAAGCTCAGGTGTTGATTGTCTCATTGCTCTGTCACTATTTCACTTCTGTGTAGACCAATAAATGCTAGGAGTGTTGGTTTGGGCTTTTTAAAATAAAGATGATTGGATTTTATGATGCAAAAATTGCATGTAGTACCTTCAGTGGTAGTCTGCTCATGAAAGTAAATGCCTTTCTTAAAAAGTAGGTTCTTTTGCTCATTAAAGGAGGAGTGTGTGTGAGGCAAAATAATTTATCCCTAGTTGCTCCTGGGATTAAAATTGGCTCTGTGTATCTCTGCAGAACAACTGGTGGTTCTGAGAGTCGCTTCATTGATTGAGGCTAATCTTGGTCCTTCTGCATATTTGTGATCTGAACAGTGTAGCAGATGACGTGAGGTTCCTCCACCGTTGTTTCACATGTGACAGTGCCAGAGCTTCCTCCTGAGAAAGTATCTTCCTTCTTAAGAACAGCATCTTAGCTTTTTTGCTGTGTTAGCAGGTAGCTTACTTTCGCTGTCCAACCCTATGAAGAAATTTACTGTCCCTTAAAGTGCGGACAGTTGTTTGAGAATCATTCAGAGCTGAAACTTCTTGCTTACCTTCATTTACAGTCTTATGCAAGATGTTCCTCCTGCTCTCTTAGTAGAGCAGAGTCTGGACTTAATAAGGCCACTCTGTTCAGCTTTTCAATTGAAAACATGATTAGTTAGCATGCAAGATAGAATATAGGATGGAAATAGCAGTGAACATAGTTTTGCTTGGCAATTTAGCATAGGTGCAGCTTGCTATTATTTATTTTTCAAAAAGGCAGATATAAGCGTAGGCCAGATACAATAGGGATAACATGTTTCGTTCAGGTGAAATCTGTAATCTGAGCTGTAGAAGTGTCTCATAAAAAGTTGTGTGGATGAGAATGTTTTCTGATATGTTCGTTCCTCATATTGTTTCTTGAGACTCCCTTGACAAAATGATCTCACTTTTGTGCAGATGTTGTATCTTGTTTCCCTGGTGCAAAATAAGAGTCTTTGAAACAGTCCAAGTATTTGTGTAGATTTTCAGCTTACTGAAAAATCTGTTAGAGACAGCTCTACTCGGGCTATCTATGGAGTTGTTAGTGCACCTATAAATATATTGCACCAAAATGAAAAATGTGGGAACTTCACCAGTGGTACAGAAACAAAGCTGTTCTTTTTCATAGGTTCCATGTTGATTTAGCAGTATCTCATCAGTGAATCTGCTGAGGCCACTTGATGGCAAGGCTTCGGATTTTTTTAATCAAGTGTCAGAACTGTGGTCGGTTTGAATTACAAGTATTTTAGATAATATTTTTCTAAAGGGTGTACACCCAGGTTTTCATTCAGTTAAGTTCCACTTTTACCTCTTTGGTGTTAAAATTCGAGTCTTTCAGTTGAGAAGTAATATTTTTATTAGAGGCGCTTGACAATGTCGCCTGGGTTTCTGAGGAAATGGATAAAAATAGACATGCGTTATAAACTGAATCTTCAGAATGTAAAAGTAGCTTTACTGATTCAGACCAAGGGTCCATCTGTCCTGGTATTGTCTCCTACAGCTTCCAGAAGTGAGTGCGTAGGGAAAAGCGAAAACAGGACAAAATATGAGAAACAACTGTCACTTCCCTTCAATATTCTCCTGGTCTCCAGCTATTTTCAGCTCAGTCCTCTGAACCCAATGGGGGCTACTAGCTGGACAAGCCATAACAAATCTATTTTCCAAGTGCCTATCCAGGTTCCTCTTGAACCTATATAAACTTCTTTTGCTCACAGTATTTTGCTAGGGATTTCTGCTGCTTGCTGCCTGAGGACCCTGCTCATTTTGTTTAGAGCCTGGTTCCAGCCAGCTTCATCCCTCATCGCTATATTGTGTAATGGAAGAGTCTGGACAGCTGATCCCCGTTCACTCTCCTTGTGCTGTTTGTGGTTTTACAGATTGCTATCGTATCTGTCCCCACATTCTCTGTTGTAGGTTGAAAAATCTTAGCTTTGCCATTTCTTAATTAGGAGAATCATGTTGGACTTCTGTCATCCTTCTGTGAAACTTTCCACTTCTAATCTATCTTCTTTATTTTTTAAATTTTTTTAAGGTGAGACCTCCAAAACCACCTGTACTTTGAGATCTGGGTGAACCAGGGATTTATATAGTAGTGTATATAAAGATTTCTCGTTTGCTCTCTGATTTCTAACAATGATTTGCATGTTTGACTGCTACTGAGGTGATGTTTTCATATGTCTGTTTGTCTTGGGCCTGGGAGCTTGCTCTAGCGTGGTAAAGGTCATCCCAGAGCCCATCACTTCATAGGTAAAGCTAGGTCTGTCTGGTCCCCTTTTCCCCATAGGCATCACTTTACGTTTATGTACATTGAATTGCTCTGTCACGGAGGTCTTTCAGTGATTCTTCAGTTTACCTTTGTCCTTACAACCACATCATATCTCAGCAACTTTGTCCCCCCACTGATCACTCATTTTCTAGGTCGTTAACGAATAGGTTAAGCTACATGTGCCAGCATAGGCCCTTGCAGAACTCCACGCATGACCTTCCTCTATTGTTTGGTCTTGGAACAACTCGGACACGTTGGTAACAGAAGAATTTTGAATAGCAAGCTAAGGATCTATGGCCTGGGGTTTTTTTTGGGGTGTTGTTTTTTTTTTTTTTTAAATAATACTGTAAGAATATCCAGCTTGTGTGCGCAACTGGACTTTCATAGTTTCCTTTGACCTGTACTATTCTCTTGTTTTTAAACATATGTAGAACTCTGAGGTGGTGCCAAGCTGTTTTAAAGGGAAGCAGAGATGTGTTGAAACTTGTTTCCTATGGTCGGTTAACTAGAAAAGTTTTTTTTAAAAATATGCCTTTGTTTTTCAGAGTATGTTCACATATCTTAGTAAAAGGCTTGAGCTAAATATTAGTCGACTAAGTGCATTGACGACTCTGTTCCCAGGGCCTGTGCATCTCTGATGTCTTGATGCCTCATTTTTTTGTTTTTCCCCGATAGTGGACTGTCCTTTGCTTTTGACATAGAGGCTGAACAAGGTTGTGAAGTGATACGGTGCTTGCAACATCCTTACCTGGACATAGAAGCTATGTGTTATCTAGTGAGTGTATCAGGAGGCAAAAGGGTAAAGACACTTCATACTGAAATACTGGTCTGAAACACAGAAAATGCTTTGTTTTGTCATGAGATCCTAAATAATCTTTTTTTTTTTCCCCTCTCCCGTGCCTTTGGCCCATATATGTAAAAAGGGAGGCAAAGTATAAATTCATGAAGATGTGAGAGTCATTCAAATGACGTTAATGAGCTGCAAAAGACTTGTATATATGCAAATTCCTGTTCAGAGTGGGATTTGGATGAGTGTGGTTAATGAGGTGGGGCAACAGTTTGGTCAGTAAAGATGAAAAGGAGCGGTGACTGGAGCAGCGTCCTCCCTCTGCCCCGTGAGTAGGGTGGGAGTCCGGTGGGAGGCAACTCACCGCAGGGTAGGAAAAGTAAGGGAGTGTTTGTATCTGCAGTCAGTACTGCAGAAACACTGCTCGTTTTCTGTTTTCGCTTGGTCAGGATTTTCATGGAAGTTTTAACTTTGCTATCAAAGTTTTCTTAGGCAGCTCTTTCAGTTCTGATTGTTCTCGTGGCTGAAGCCAAGTTAAATGCAGTATCATTTTTGGAGTTTACTATTACTTGTAATAGTTCTCATGTATTTTAAATCATAGGTGTGGCTGAAACTTGGCTTATAAAAACCTTCATTCCATCAAGTGGTTTGTTTCCATGCAGGGCAGGGGTTATTGTGTGAATAGATTAATTGAATTCAGTCTTACTTGGATTATAAGAAAAATACAGTGCTTGAAGGATGAGGTGGTGGGGAGGGGGACAGTGTATCAGATTGATGTTGCTGGGAAATGAAATATCTCTCTTCCCACTGAGCAAGCGTCCCTAGTATCTCTCCTTAACATGCGCCAGTGTGACTGTGAAAGAAATGTTTCTATAGGCCTTGTCTGTGCTATATGTGGGCCAGGAAAATACCGCATAAAGAAAATATTCTTAGCTTTCTAATGCACTGTTGAATGTTTTGTCCTGGGATTAATCATTGTGAGCTAATGGGTTCTTAAGCACTGCGTACTTGCCTTTGAGTCTATAGGTAACATGATGCAGCTAATACATGTAAAACTACAATTTTCTGGTGTAGACAGTGCTGGAAGGTGGAAGGACAGAGTAGCCCGTATTCTGAGGGGTGAAGTAAGATTGTGGGGTTAGGATCAGCTTTGTCAGGAGTCTAGGCCTTGACTAAGATGCGTCTTCCCAGTCTGTCTCTGGCTGCATGTTGTCATTTGAAACAGTTTTCTTTATCCTCTTTTGAATGCTGAAGAAAAGCAGGAAGGTCTGCTTCCTCTCCTATTATTCCATCATCTTTTTGCATTTTTACATAGTGGAAAGAAACCAGTCGTTGTGGGTAATATGAAAAACTGAGCTTCCTGCTTTCTCTTTCTTTGTCCCCATGCCTCTTTTAGATGTCTTCCCCAGGATATGCATTCAGGGTTTGGCACCACTGCTGCTCCGTTGCTCTCTTTCCAAGCTGTGCTGGTACTTGGAATGAAATCAGTGTGATTCTTGACAGTCTTACTGATGCTTTAGTGTCGTGAGTAGCAGCCAAAGAAGTCATCCGTGTCTCATTAACTTGACTGACCCAGGGTCCTGAATCCGTCTTGGTGGGAACTAGGTTCAGTACTGACATAGTAAGATTTTTGAAACAGGAGGTGAGCTTCTGACTGCCAGTATTTTCACCTGGGTTTGGACAAGTGACAGAGTGTTTTTTTACCCAGCTACTGATTTCTCCTCTATAATAATAATAATAATTTTATTTTTGCACTTTAAAATTTATCTGTCTCAACACGTGATGTAAATATTAATTTTATGCCATGTTGTTGCATGTAATGCATAATCACATTTTTTTAATGTATCTGTACAGTTAGGAATAAATTAGCCTTTCATGTCCATTTAGCTGTTCTATAAATGGGCAGACCTATAATTTGTGTTTCCTATTGTGCCATGACAGACAATAGCTCTTCAGAGTTTGAAAAACTGACTTTTCTTGAATTTCTGGGTGGCCACATGTGGTTCACACGTAGTTTCTTGCTAGCACTTTGCTGTTATGTGGCTACTTTCTATTCTAGATACCTTGTTGAGAGCGAAAATGAGCTAGGGTAGATGCTAGTGATTTTACTAGGTAGTGTTCTGATCTGATTGCATAGCCCTCTGTTCCTAGGATAGTGGTGGGCAGTTGTATACCACCGATGGACCATTCTCAGACTGATGTCCTCCTGTCCACCTCGGCCCATGTTTCTGAGGTTTACAGTATGTATTTTAAAATTCTTTGCCTTTTTGGAGTGACTGTAGGACCAGATATGTCATACATCTTGTTTGTAGTTCTTGAGTCCCTTCTTTGACATCTCCTTCAGTGCTGAAAAATACTCTTATCCACAGAATCTGAGGTTGGAAGGGACCTCCCAAGGTTGTCTAGCCTACTAGTTCCCTGCAAATCTGCTTATTTGGCCATAGCTGCATGAGGAGCTGTCTGCAGTGATGCCCAAGTTCCTCTCTGAACCGTCAGCTATGTAATGACAAAAACACATGAGAAATTTAGATTCTCCTCCCCTTTTGTCTACTTTGTGTTTTGTAACTTTGAATTTTGTAAACAGTTATCTCTTAACTTGATGAAAGTGGTCATGGACAAGAAGAGTCATGTAAATGTGAATGTTATTTCTTGGTCTTGCTTTTAGGCTGGAGTGTGAAAACCCGAACCTGTTGGTTCACAGGTAGATGCTTCTATAAAATATAAAGGGCTAATAATTCTTCTTAGACCAACTGATTTGGCTGAAAAACATTTCAGATGTGCGAGTTCTTTCTCTGAATATAATAAAAGGTGTTACTTTCCATCAGCCCTTGCCTCTCACATCCTTTTGTTTACGGCCACTGCACTATTGATAGATAAAATATGGGAGGCAGAGAAGTGGCTCCCAGATAAATGGTGATGCTTAAACAAGAAAATACTCAATAGCTAAGGAACAGAGAAAGGACTGTTAATTCTGTTTTGGTCCCCAGCAAACATCTAGGACAAGATTTTTCTAGGAAGGACTAGGGCTAAGCAAGCAGAGTGAAAGAACTTGGATCATCTGTTTCAGGAATAAGTAGAATCATAGAATCACCTAGGTTGGAAGAGACCTTTAAGATCATCAAGCCCAACCGTAAACCTAACACTGCCAAAACCACCACTAAATCATGTCCCTCAGCACCATGTCTACCCATCTTTTAAGTACTTCCAGGGATTATGATTCCACTGCTTCCCTGGGCAGCCTGTCCCAATGTTTGATAACCCTTTCAGTGAAGTAATTTTTCCTAATACCCAATCTAAACCTCCCCCAGTGCAAGTTGAGGCTGTTTCCTCTCATCCTATCGCTTGTTAGTCGGGAGAAGAGACCAACCTACCCCCTTCCTACACCCTCCTTTCAGGTAGTTGTAGAGAGCGAGAAGGTCTCCCCTCACCCTCCTCTTCTCCAGGCTGAACAAACCCAGTTCCCTCAGCTGCACCTCATAAGACTTGTTCTCCAGATCCCTCACCAGCTCCGTTGCCCTTCTCTGGACACGCTCCAGCACCTCAATGTCTTTCTTGGAGTGAGAGGCCCAAAACTGAACACAGTATTCGAGGTGGGGCCTCACCAGTGCGGAGTACAGGGGACGATCACTGCCCTAGTCCTGCTGGCCACACTGTTGCTGATACAGGCCAGGATGCTGTTGGCCTTCTTGGCCACCTGGGCACACTGCTGGCTCTTATTCAGCCGGCTGTCGACTGACACCGCCAGGGAGGAAAGGCAGGAGAATGGGTGTTTCCTCCTGAAAGAGGAGGAAGACTTGAGCAGAGAAAATGCTTGTCTTGCCTGCACTGTATGAAGACTTAGAAAAACTGCACTAAAGGAATGATTTTGAAGAGCTTCACTAGAACATGCTTGAAATCAATACCTCATCAAAGTAGTAGCCAATTTATGATTATCTGTGCTATGAGAACATTGATGTATGAAACTTGGGGCTTCCCTCGGTTTCATGCTGTGTTAGGTGGTCTCTGCAGAACTGGTGAGAAGATACTTGATTTGTGTGGCACATCTTACCTGGTACTCTGAGAAACTGTAATGTAAAAGGAGCATTTCTTAGTGTTGTTCAAGCTTTTAATTCATCTTGGTGACTTACTGCGGTATGACTACTGAAAAAGAAGTGTGTAGTTTGGCTTCCTTGTGTGATTTCTATACGTTAATTTGAAGACCTTAAAAAATAAGTTATGGGCAGAATGACTAGCTTTTATTTTTTTAAAAAAAGACTACACGGATGCCTGTATGATTGCTTTTTGGAATATTTGTTTTCGGCTTATTGACACAATGGGAAGTTTTGGCTCCATTGCTTATTTCTGCGATAACAATTACGACTAATTGTTAGTAATAACAAATTATTACTCTTGGTGGACCAGTATTAGAAGGGGATAGGCTATTTGGCCAGTGCATTTCATAGGTATTTGTTGTCAGCAGATTTATTTCATTTGTGTTCCGTTTCTTCCTTTGGAAAGGGAAATCTTTTAATGATGAATTATTATTTCCCATACCTGATGTTTTATCTGATCTCTTAATTTTCCTGTTCTTCTCCCTTCCTTCCGCCTTTCCTTCCTCCCCAATCTTTTTTCTAGATGCTATTAACTTTTTTTGCAGTCTTTTGTATATTCCCGTGGTTACAGATAAAAGCAGTACCGTTCTCATGCATCTTGTGAGACGGTGTATGAACAAGGTGATAACTGGTACATGGTAGCCAGTGACATGGCCAGTGGCAGCTGTGGCCCTGAGTTACGGCTGTTGCTGTCCTTAACCTCTGTTGACGGATCCTGCTTGCATGAAGGAGCTCAGCGCCTCAGTATTGCTCTTTTTAGGTGTAATTCACAAAGTCTGGGACTATATTTCTTAGAACGGAACTTTGTGAGGAGGGTTGCTTCAAAGTCTAAAAGAAAACACTAATTTTACCATGTGCCATTTTTGCTTTAATTTTTTTTTTTTTTTTAAATGAGAATTTTGAACAGATAACTCCTGTCTTGTAGTTTTCCTTCTTTTGGGGTATTAACATAACACTTCATTACTTTTAAGGGAAATGAGATTCAATTACATACTGGCTTCAGCCTGCTGCTCGGTACTTTGCAAGTCAGTATCCAAATTTAATACGATTGTTAATTAAAACTTTTTGAGATTCCAGAACAATAGGCAATGATGATGTAGTCTGTCTCCTGTGCTGCATCCAAGATAATGGGACAAAGGAGGGGAAAAAAGTTGATAGTGTATCTAGAAGTGTTTTGGCTATATTTGACTATATGATTTCATATCCTGAAGTGTTACCTCATTTGAAGCTAATTAAATAGCAAAAGTTTGTTTGTTTATAGTGGACAACTAACTCTTCAGCATTTGTTGATAATTTATGGCATGTGGAGAACAGATCACTTTGCAGTTCTGTAACATACAGAAATAAAGGGGTTTTTTAAAATCTTGGAGGAAAAGGTACATCTATTATGGCAATAATTTGTTTTAATCAAGTGATGCTTAAGTTGGCTAACACGTATGAAGAAATAATGTCTTGATGCAGTAGAGGTTTAAATAACTTGCAAGCAGACATCAACACTGAATGTAAGAATGTAGGTCCTAATTATTGTATGTCTTGCTGTTAAGAGGTTCTGTAAGCTGCTCACGGAAGCTGCCTCTTTATCCATGTTGCAATGTGAGTACATTCATTGAATTCCAGGTACATTCTTCTCCAGCTTTCCTTCAAAATTGACTTCCAAAAGCTACATGTGCTTCGTGCAGGTATTTTAGATATTTAGAAAGTAACTAGAGCTTCATTCTGTAGTGTTCTGCTGAAAAATAATGGCTAAAAGGATTTTACTTAGTAGACTTCCTATCTGTAAATCCCAAATAAGAGAAATTGTATCTGTAACCATCATTTTGTTTTTAATGGCATATTTAAAAATGTATCTGGTTTCTTCTTGGAAACCATTGGGGGAGGGGGAATAAATCTGTGTTTGTAACCTCCTGTATGGCTTCCAGAAGCTGAGAATTCTTGTTCCTAAATTTTTTTTTCTTTTTTTACACAAAGAGGCAATCTTTCAGGCTATTATTGAATGCTGTATAAGCTGTTATATTTTGATTATACCGATGGAGACCTTTTGTGTTATTTGTTGGAGAGATTATAATAGGACATACTGTGTTTAGCAGGCTCTTTGGACAGCTGCGTCTACGGCTGGCTTGTGCTCTGCTGAAGCTTATTGCATAGGAATTAGCTCTTCTGTCAGCCAGTTGAAAGGCTTAGTTAAGGATAAGAACATTCTTAATAAAAAGTAAATTTGTCTGGCAGTGACCCACTCCCAAATAGCTGAAAATAATTGTCTTCATTTTTAGCCTTAGGTGTAAGCTGTTTGTCTTCAGAGAGGCACATTGTTTTGTATCCAGAGATTGTCTAAACTAGCATTTCTGCTATTACTTGTCATGAAAATCATGCTAGCACATAACTCTGTAAAAATAATTCCCATCTGCAAAGATAAATACACTAGGGACAATTAAGTTTGAGTGTGGCTGAAAATAACTGGAGTCTCCAAGAACAGAAATGAAGATTACTACTGTGTCAGCAACCTTATTTAATACCAAAAGAAATAATATAGTTCACCTAGTGAATAAAATCTCTTGGGAACGGTAAGACTTTTGCTACGGATTAAGATAAAATTTGAGTTACTTTAAATCAAATACAATTTAGACATGATTAAAGTCTTGGCAGACTTTCTGCAACAAATCTAGCTTTCACAGTCTGAGCAAGTCACTGGCCCAGCTGCCCACCCAGCTTCTCTGCCACGGCAGTGTTAATGTGCAGCCAGGGAGGCAGGGCAGGACACAATGTGGTTTGCAAGCCATCGTATAAAAAAAAAAAAAAAAAAATTAAAAATCCCACAGATGTAAGTGTTCAAGCACTGAAGTGGCATTTTGGGGACATGGGCACACAGCCTGTTCTGCTGAGTCTCTCTTTTTGAGGAAAAAACCTCTAGGAGGTTCAGTGGAGATCTAGGGAGGCAATCACCTACCCTAATCTGCCAGATATTTCACTTATATGATAGCATAGCAAAATACCACGGGCACCTGCAAAAAAACCATGAAGACAACTTTTAACACGTGGGGATTATATTAAAAATTCCAACCTCTGCCTGCCTGTTGTTACTAGCAGCCAGTTCAGTGGGGCTAGAGCTGTCTTACTGTTTTATTTTGCAATACCCTTTTACTCTTCAGTGAATTTTGTTACTTTTATCACTGTGCGTTTTCTTGTCTCCAGTAAGCGGCAGACATCTCTAAGAAGTTGGTAGCTTCACTGGTGCAGGATTAGATGGAGGTCTCTGAACTGTGGGCTGGAAGGAGGGCTTAGATTTATTAGCGTTCGTGTATGACACAGTAGTGCTCTGACCTTACTAAAACTTACTAAACTTGAGGGTAGTCAAGTTTTTCCAGCACGACAGATACAAGCAAGCAACATTTGCAAGAGCAGGTAAGAAAAATATTCCTTGTACTATTTGATCTGTGCAATTAAGAGTTAAGTGGTTATGGTATAGTTGGTAAGTTTTTACATGAACTGAATACAGAAGGGTGACAGTAGGAAATTCAGGACCTCCTGTCCAGAAGCCCTTTAGGCGGAACTGCTGCAGTTTCTGGATGATCTCTTCACTGCCAGAGGTTCCTAGTGTTAGCAGGTGCTTGAATCTGAGCTTCATCATTCGGGTAGGTTCGTTCAAGGGCCATAATGTTTACATTAACAGACATGCAACCATGTCATTCGCAAGGAAATACTTTGTTTGTGAGCATGCTAAGGTAAATAACACCTGATGGCTTAAGCTTTATAGTGTACTTTCTCTGCTAGCATGGGAAGAAATATGTTACCTGGTGAAAATCATGAATACAGTGTTTGACCTTAAGGAAGCCCACGTCTGTGGGGATACCAACAGTAGGTCAGTCCAGGCTGTTTTTGGCATTTACAACATCATTTTGTTGATGCATTTTTTAATGGATTAAAATCTATTTTTACTGCTAGCTAGATGAATGCATAGATTTGGTCATACAGTTGTGAAATGTTCTTTATGAGCACTGATACACTGTGTAAATACAGGGTTTCTTTCATTAAGAAATATTTCCTTATGCATATAACGCAAGGCAAATAATATTTGTACCTGCCATTGGTCTGTACCTATCATTTTAGTGCTGCCGTGCTTGCCAGGACATTGTACATATCGCACTAGGAGACAGCTGAGTTTTTCATTATGAAAACCAAAAGCCTCCTTAAAGGTTGTAGTATGTTGCATATTTATGACTGTTCTTCTGTGCTTTTGCCTCCCCTCCATTTTGAATTACGGTGACTTCAACCTTTGAGTGTTTTGGTTGCATTAGACAAACGCAGGAAGTTACAGCCTGTCATCGAGGCGCTTGAGCTTCCATGAATTGGTCGTTTCACTCCCTCTTGCAGATTTTCGGTAGACTGATTTCAATTTTTATAGTTTAGCCTTGCTAGCTTCCTTGCGTGAGTCTTGCAGATAGAATTTAGGACTAGGCAATGTGCCTTCATAAAAGATGGGAATATTTTTACCTTCGTGATCTCCCATTTTCACAAATCTTAGATGTCTAAGAACCCAAGAGTTTAGTCTGTAACTGTAGAGAGCTCATGTAGTTCAGGCATAGCTTTCTTCTCCAGAAGATTTATATCAGGGGTTTAAGAGGCTGTTCATAGCATGCAGGAACTCTCCTGTGTTTTTACAGCTGGGTGTTGGAGGCATACTGAGATTAACTCAAAACCATTTTCATACTAATCTAATGCTTCCTAGTCGCCTTTTTTAGAAAAAAGAACAATTCTGATTTGATTTTTTTTTTTTAAACTGTCTTTTGGAAGTGCATTGTGGAGTTCCTTGAATAGTAGTTTCCTGGTTTCATAAGAGGGAAATTTCCCATTTGCATTGTCCTTGAAAACGGTGTTAGGGCTTTGCCAGTGTGAATGTGCCCACACTGTTAGCGCAAGCTGCAGCTGGAGCCGATCCCGCTGGACTCGGGGGCCGAGGGTGCTGTGCAGGGTGTCAGTGTGGAGGCTCCTTTGCTGAAGCCATCGAAAGAGTACAGGGTGTAGTCAGAAGGGTTTTCTTTCTTACGCTTCGACTTTGAAGTGACTTGTTACAGTGCTTGCCCTCTTCCATAATAATGATTCTTGATTTCAGAGACTGTTAGTAAACTATTGCTGATCACTCTGTTGCTAGTTACAGAAGAAATTTACTGTCACTGTCTTAAATTGCCGATTATAAATGGGTGACTCCCCCATTCGGTATCCTTTTTTTAGTTTCTTCTTCTTTTACTACTTCTGTTCTCCCATCTTCTGCCTAGTGTCTTAGGTAATTTTTTTCTTTTCTGTTTTTCCCCTTTAACTTTCATGTTAATGGTTAGAGAATTGTGGAGGACCTGTTGTATAGCTTTAGGCACAAAATGCGGTGTGGTACCTAGCCAAATGCTCTTCTTGTGCTCGCAAATCTTTTGAGTGTGTTTTGGAGCTTATTCACAGCTTCTAGTTATCATAAACATCCAGAAATAACTTGTTAAATTCTCCAGGTAGATCCCGAGGCTGATTACTGGAGATGTAGAAATACCCTTTCTAGAAAGCATTCATCAAATTGTTGGGACTGTTAATGCTGCCGCTGATGGATGAGTATGCTGCTTTGAAGACAGTATCTTGTGACTCGGGTATTTCTGATAAATTTTCAGTATTTTCCATCATACTTTCCTTTGGACACTGCCCAACTTACTTAAAAAAAAAAAAAATAATAATCACTGACTTCTGCCTGGCTTTTACGTCTCAAGTAAGTCCCTCCCTTCAAAAAATGGGAAATGAAGATGAAGGTTCACTGTCTGTGGTGTTGGATCTCTGCAGATAATCTGTATCTGATCTTTTCCTGAGCAGCAGGACTTAACAGCTCATCTTCCTGTATTTCAAACTAGTGTTTTAGCCCCCGTGTATTTTCCAGTCTAGAAACTGTGTTCTCTGCCTGAATCCGCTTTTTAGTTGCACTTCTCTGAATCACGTGCCAGTGAGACCAGCCACACAGGGTTATCAAAGGAATTTCTTATCCAGAGGCACTAACACTTAGATTTTACTAATTTTTAAACTTAATTCCCAACCTTCATAGATCAGTGAGACAAGATCCAGTTCTTGAAAGCAGTTTTCTTTGGTCTGACCTGTTAACCTGTGCTAAGGATTGGACTTCTCTAGCCAGAGAAGCTGCCCAGCCTGGGTATCTTTCCTCGATGGGTGGAATGACTGGGCTTGTGTGGAAAACCATTCTTTAAAAATAAAGATTTATCTCTGCTGTTTTTTTTGCAGAGAGAAATAAAAGTCAATGACTTTTAATGTTGGCTGCTCTGCTAAAAGTTAAGGTTCCTGGTAAAATATATTTACTCTGAATGCCCAAACAACATTCACAAAGAAAAATGGTCCTGTTGTGTGGCATAGACATGTTTCTCCAACCAGACATGATTGTTTATTGAGAGAACTTAGTGAGTCAGGAGCTACAAAACATGCATTGGTGTTGTAGTGTGTACTAAGCAGCCTGATGCTTTTTATTTCAAAGTCCTTTTGTGGATGTCTTGGAGAAAACTCTTGTTCCTCCTTACCTCCTAAGTGTCTACAAGCAATTTTTGGTTTGGGGGACTGAAACAATTTTCATCTCTGTTAGCTTTTAAATAAGTGTAGCAACCTTTTTGAAAGAGCAAGCTGTAGGCAGAACATCCTTTCCTATTGATAGTCACAGGAGAGAAGTAGGCGGATGATGTAGGATGCCGCCCATGGATTGCTTTTGCATCCTTAAGCTATTTTCTTCCAAACCTTATTGGTTATCTGAAGTAGTTGTGGAGCAGGAAATATCCTTGTTTCCAGATGAGTTGCTTGGGAATGTTTCCTCAACATGCAGAAGTAGGGGGATGCACCTGCTCATGTGGCTGCAGCACGGGCTGCATCAAATGGTTGAATTCACACAATCTGGCAAGAGAAAAGTGGCACAGATTTGGAAACAAGCAACTAGGAGGTGGGAAAATAAACTGGCCTTTTGCTTCCGTGGCCCTCCTGTCCAACACGTAGAATTAGGTGACTTAAGACAGTGAAAAGCCCTGATGGCTTTGGGAGGGACGGACTATGGTCACAAGGCTTGGGGAGGGGACGTGGGCTGACGGGGAGTATATATTATGAGCCAGGCAATCCCCATGACTAATGCAGCTTTTGCAGAGGAACATGTGTGTGTGTTGTGTTGTAGAGCAGGAAATGTCAGATGTATGTTTATAGATTAGAGTTACCTTCTAAACTCTGTGAGGGTCTATACAGTGAGTCAAAATAGAAATACTGTCTGTGAAACTGAGATATGTCGAGTTTCTCTAAAGCTTGTTCTTACTCTTTTACACTTTGAACAATTTTTCTACTGTCCTCATCCTCTCTTTGAATTTTAGATATTGCCTAGATACAACAGCTACCAAAATGCACATCACCAGAACACCTGGTGTGCTCAATACTGGGATTTGTTGTATCTGAAACTGGCTTGCAATCAGCTTGCTGTGTTTCTCATGCCAAAGTTAGGCAAGCGGCAAGTAGCTCAACCTTTTCTTAGCTAAATAGCATCAATTTCTTGGGCACTAGTGTGATGTTTGTGAGGAACATGTATTTACCTGTACTTGAACACATAACTAAACATCTACTTATCTGTAACTGCAGTTTGCAAGCTATCCTTCAGTCTGTCCTTGGTAGCTGTGTATATCCTTTTTTTTTTTCCCCTTTTTGGTTGGTTGGCTGGTTTTGTATTTTTTGTTGTTTTTTTGTTATTTTGAAAAAAAAACCCAAAACATTTTGCCAATTCTGATAAAAAGCCAGAGGTAGGGGCAGTTATTTGCATTGTGGATGTTTGCTGTTGTTAGGAGATAGACTCTCTGTGGTGGGTTTTGTAGCTTGCTGCAGATGCAGCTGTACTGCTGTGAGTGATCTCCTTACTACTCTACTTCAGGCAACAGGAAAAAAGGCAAGATTTCCTGAAGCAAAAGGCTTTGTGTCTTTGCCCTTCAGCTTTGCTGGTGTAACTAAGGCAGCAAGGGGTTTGAATTGTGATGAGGTGGGATGTGACAGGAAGAAAAAATAATTATAAATTGCACCTTTTTAATGTATTTACTTTGTGCGTTTGACAGCACTTGGTTTGTTTCCCTGCTATAATTATCCTGCCTGTTCTAAGATTAGGGTACCAGTGTGACATGGGCCAAGGGCTCGTAGCATGGATAGTGCTTGTACAGGCAGTGGCACTTCTGCTGGTAGAGCTGGGTTGTGTCCTCAAATAAAACACAACTGTGTTGGAGGAGGGGAGAGGAATTTTCATGTTCAGATTGCAGCGACGTGAGAGACTTTTGCCAGCACGGCTGTCTGTCGGGCTCTGCTTCCCCCTGCCACTGACTGACACGATCCACTGGCAAAACCTACGGGGGGTGTGTGTGTGTGTGTTGGTGGGGGTTGTTTTAAGGCATTGCCTCTTTTTATTTGTGGAAGAAAGATTTATCTGTGAAATATGAAACTGTAATAAAGCCACAAACCTTTATTGCTGTTTTTACCATGACCGTGTTTTTAGTCGATATATCTGTGAGTGCCCTTAATGTCGCAAATAAAATTATTCTTGTCCTCCCTTGTAAGGAATGCCCCAGGGTGGGGAAGGTCTGGGGGTTTTTACTGGTTTTGGTTTGTGAGTCTGACTATGTGTTGGACCCTGCTTTCTGTATGCTTATTCCTAACTTGCCGATACCTTCAAAAAATGGAAAATATGCAACAGGTAGCAGAACCTTCTCTGTTAGCGCAAGTACTTCTTAATACTCTTTTTTGCAAGCTAGGTCTATAAGTTTATTACAAAACAAGAACAGAGTGAAGGTCTGAGAGGTTCTGGCTGTTCAGGAAGTGACTTTTAATGGTGATGGTAGCAGGCATTAAAGCCGTCAGCTGTAACTACTCATTCTGTTGAAGAAATGTTTGTAAAGCATTATAAATTGTGTTTTTCCATGTTGCAAATCTGTTTGTTTCATTTTCTTTTCAGCTGTCAACACTTCGAATTGTAACTGAAATGCCTTATTCTTTTAAGACATCTCTGTTTCGTACAAAGTACCTTGTCTGTTCTCATTAGTAGCTCCATGACAGTCTCATAGTTGAAAGTGTGAAGCAGGTTCTCAGGGTATTCGCAGAAAAATATGCCAGAAAACTGTTTTATCGGAAGTGTTTGTGGTAGTCTGCAGCAAGGTTTATCGAAGATTTGCAGCAAGGTTATTCAGTTCTGTTGGTGTGGTTCAACTGAGCAGAAATTTCATGGCAAATGTAGTTAAATCTATCTGGGTGCATACCTCGTTAAATACATGAGTCATCTAATTGAGGGCTTTTAAATAACACGACCTATTTCAGTATAGGGAAATACCTCTGGTGGACACCTGTGCATTGAAGATCTCTTGCAGGTGCTGAAGGTTTGAGGAATTGATAGGAGGTTCGGGCTGGTTTCACTAAAGCTAGGGATAGCATACTTTCTAATATTAGCACCTTAGGTTTAAGAATTAATGTGAAAATAACTTGAGTAATGTGTGTGTCTGAATATTTCGCACAGTTTCAAGAACTAGAAAGGATGGGAGTATTCATAACACTATTTTGAAGTTTCTTTGTGAATGCTAGTGCTAGTTTGGTTATTCAGCCTTCAGTTTTTGGGGTATTTTGCAGAACCCTGATAAGCTGAATTAGCTGTTTTAGTCCCAAATATGTACTTCAAGTATTATTTTGGTTTTGATCTTTTGGAATTGACTACAAAATATTCAGGGTATTTAGTGGCTTCATACAGAAGATCCAGATACCTGGTTGTGGCTTTATACTTTCTTGTGATTTACTCGGGAATCCAAAATTCTGCAGGAATATCATTTTAGCTGGTGTCACAGGCCTTGTAATGGTGAACAAGCCCATGTCAAGCACTAAAAGGAGTTTTCAAATGAAAACTAGGCTCGTAAGTTGACTTTCTGGCTCCTGCTTGACCAGTGGGGAAGTACTTAGTGCACACAGGCGGTTGCTGGTTTCACTACTTTGTGTAGTGTTTTTCGTGGTTCCTGAAGAAGTGAAACAGTTTACAAGTCTTCCCAGTTTAATTCATTAGACCATATTGGGAGACAGTAAAAGACTGTGTAAATGAAGATTCTAATTAATAGAAGGCAAAGCCCAACTCTTCCATCCAAAACAGAACATGTAGCTTTGATGTGAGAAGTAGGGAAATGGAATCGGAAGAAGTTTCCTTTAACTCGGTAATGAACATACAGGGTTGCACACAAATTGGATTATAATTTCTCTCTCTTTTTTTAACATCAGTCGTTTATCTCCTTTCCTTTGAACCTGTGTGGATTCGTTATGCTGTATGGCAAAAAGTGAGGGAGGGGCTTGCAAGTGAAGTAGTGTTCCAGAGTTAAGGACTGGCACAGCTTTTAAGTGCAAGTACTGGAGACTCGGATATTGTCAATGTATTATTTTTTTATTCATCTAGTTGGATGTAAAAAACCCAATTGTTAACATTATAGATGCTAGCAGAACAGTGATTAGAAAATAATTATATTTACAAGCATTGTCTTGTACTGGCAACTTGTCCTTTTCTCAGTTTTTTTCCCCAGTATTGCTGTACTGAATTGTATAAGACAAATGGAAATCCCTTTAAAAATTACTTATTACAGACTTTCTAAGTAGATATATCTGTCTGTGAACAAGTACTGTTTTGCATTATATTTCAGATAATCAGTGGGGGAAGAGCAGTGGTGGTGTGCCTTTAAAAACTGTATGCTTAATGGGATTAAGCCACATTCTAATGTTAGTGTTTAAGATGATGTAACTTGAATACTAATTTTTTTTGTTTTGTTTCTTTTAAGCAAATGGTTATGAGCCTTAGAGTTTCTGAATTGCAAGTACTTCTGGGTTACGCGGGGAGGAACAAGCACGGACGAAAACACGAACTTCTCACAAAAGCACTGCATTTGTTAAAGGCTGGCTGCAGTCCTGCTGTACAAATGAAAATCAAAGAACTCTATAGGCGAAGGTTCCCTCAGAAAATCATGACACCTGCAGACTTATCTATTCCCAGCGTACACTCGAGCTCCATGCCAGCAGCTTTGTCTCCGTCTACCATTCCACAGCTCAGTTACGATGGCCACCCTGCCACGTCACCATTGCTTCCTGTTTCGCTTCTGGGACCTAAACATGAACTGGAACTCCCCCATCTCACATCTGCGCTCCACCCTGTCCATCCCGACATAAAACTTCAGAAATTACCTTTTTATGACTTGTTGGATGAGCTGATAAAACCTACCAGCCTAGGTAAGGTTGCAAATGTTATAATCACATTTTAAGTTTTTGGGTTTTTTTAAATAGTAATGGATTAATTCAACTGCTAATGCAGTAACTGGTTAAATATTGCATCACACCAGTGTTTAGAGAATTGCTATTTTTAGTAACTTTTGGAACAGATTGTTCTACATGGAGCGACATCTTACGTAACACTCATTAGTTGCTTTAGCTGAGCCACTAAATATGGTTCAAAGATCCGTTATAGTTAAGGGGCAAGTTTGGCAAGAAACAAACTAAACCTTAGAAACAGGAAAAAAACTGTCTGTTTTCAGTAGTTCTTATAAACCATAGGGTCTAATTATTAAAAAAAAAAAAAAGGAAAAAAAAAGAAAAGTCCCCGAGTCCATCAAGCCCACAAAATCCCATCTGTGCTGGGAAGGAATGCCAGGCTAGGTATTTGCTGTGATGCGTTACAGTCTGAACGTCTGAGTTTGGGAAGACTTGAGGTTCTTTTGCAATTGTGGCTACGTTTCTTTAAACTGTCTGTTGTGTTAAGGTATAAATCATTTGTGTAGCTGCTGAGAATAATCTGATGCTTATGGAGCATTATATAACAATGTGTGATTTTTCTGGCTCTGACTTCACATAGCACTTAACAGCGTGGTTAACTTTTAATACTCTTAAATACTGCTTCAATACAATAGTCCTGTTGATTTCTGGAGGGGCTGCTTGCATGTTGGAACCTTCTGCTGTCTTGAAACCCTGAAAAAGATTCACTGTGAGAATAGCTGGTGGGAGGAGGAGGAGACTTGTGAGAGTAGATACGGGGAGATGGTGGGTGAATGGAAAAAACTGTCCTTTGCAAAAGAGATCCCTTGTAAACAAAAATGAGCAGGTACTTTACATTAACAGTCCCAACAGCTGCAGGGATGTAGGAGGCTTGATAATGTGAGTGGTGATGGTGGTCTTGCAGGCTGCTGAAGTATGTTGCACGGTTGTTTGCAGATTTTTTGTTTTAACTGTTATAACTGAGACATTAAGGGAAAAACATAGCTTTTGATAATCTCATCTTCTGGTTCAGGTATTTGTTTAAGAGGTATACTGTATCTATTTAGCTTTAATCTAAACCCTAATTAATTAATAAGCATTCCAGGCAATGCTGGTGGTGCAGAATAATTAGGTACTCAGTATGTGTCTCATCACTTTTACATTATAAATACTTAAAAATAATGCTATAATGTCAATAAAACATTCCAGTGCAGGAATTATGGTATGCATTTATTCCTAGATATGGTAAGAACACTTTGCTGTCAGCTCCATGTCTGACAAACTGGCCCCAAATGGAGAGATTGTAATTCACCCTCTGTCATGTCCTATTGCTCAAGGTGTTTGTATACGATAGGATATTTTTCCCCTGTTTGTGTACTCTTGAGTATCAGAGTAAAACAATGGAAGTGGGTGATATTCCAACCAGATACCTTTTTAAACAATCTCTGTCCTTTCAGTTAACTTAAGGGTATGTTTGAAGTTTTTGTTTTGCATGTGCATCCTATGGTGTCTTTCTGTTTGTCTGAAGCATAATATTAAAGAGTTTTTTTTTTTTTCCTTGTGCTTTTGGGTGTCCGTGCATATGAGAAATGGTTATTTCCTTTTGTAGTGGAAAGTAATGTTGCTACAGATTGTAAAATTGCTAACTCTAAATGTCATGAAGGTATTTTAGAGTAATAAATACATATATGTTAATGAAAAAACATATTGGATTAATAACCAGTGATACGTAGCTTTATATGCTTTCAAAACAACTTGGAGCAATTGTGCATACAGCTTAGGAGTTTTAAATGCAAATATAGAGCAGACTTTTATTATTTTTCTCCATTTATACAGTTACTGATACTCTGACTAAAAACAGTCTTAAATGTTTTGTTGAATATTTGCCCCAAATGATTTGGGCATCCTTCTCACTGCTGCAAACAATGTGGGTTTCCTCAAATGTCAAATTTCTAGGTTGCCTGGGTTTGTTTTCAAATGGCAGATGCATATTACAAACAGTCAGAACTTCTCCTTGGCATTTGGCCAGTGTTTCAGCATCTCCTGCTTGCTTTTTCCCGTCAGATTCCTCATGGGGTAGGGATAAGAAAGTTTTGAATTTACTCTGTTTCCCACCACCGCAAGAACAAACTGATGACATGATGTGGGGTTTTGAATAATTATCTCCCTGCTTAAAATGGAACCTACTGGAATAGAAAACAATATATGCGTGAGTGCAAACTCCACTGATTTGAGGATCTTTAGATTCTTCTAAAATGATAGTCATTACGTAAAAGTTAGGCAGAGCACATCTTTTTGGATGTGATTCTCCCTGGTCTTTTCCAAGTCAAGGTGAAATTGCTTGGAAGGTTTGCTATAGTAGTCTTCTGTCCCATCAAGATGTGATTATTAATTTGAAAAACAATAATTTGACAAAGCCTTGGGGAAGGGAGTTGCACAGCAAGGCACTTGAACATGCATTCGGTACCCAAATATTTTATGTAGGTGGGTAGTACACAAGCTAATGTGAATAACAGATAAGGAAATTAAATTTGCTAACTATTATTTTTAATGTCAAGAACAAAAGGAGGAAATGAATGTTACCTTCTTACACTTGCTTCCTTAAAACATAGCTCTGAACTGTGCTTAAAGTCCACATGCTGACTGCTCACTGGGCTGGATTCAAGGCAGGGGGGAAATACAGTGCTTTATCCATCCATACCCTTCTCACCAACAGCTATGAGGATCTTTACTTGAGCGTGGCTAGCTGCAGCATGTGTGACAAGATAAGGTTAGAAGGCTGTTGGCTAACTTCTTTTTTTTCTTTTTTTTCTCTGGCTTACAGCAGCCCATACAACTTGTAGCAATGAGTAGGATGCTTGCAGAAGAGCAGACTTGCCTAGCTAGTTGAACTCGTACACTCAGCCTATGCTACCTCAACCTGCTCTTGTTTGAAAAACTGAAAATAGCACCTAGGCCCTGCTGACGGTGGGACTCTTCTCCTGCTGTTACTCCGCTCAGATAGTGGAGTCTCTCGCTTCCTTCTGAGTGTTTCAAGTACATGACTCCTGCATCGCTCTCCCAGAGCCGCGTGGCTAATACTGACAGTCATGGTTATGCTGGCTGTGCTGACAGGGGATGACAACATTTTCTTTACTCCCAAGAAGACTGTCAGTGGGCTTGTTTATCCGAGTCAAAGAGAGATCTGTCTGTGTTCAGTGGAGCTGTTGAATTTGATCCATATTTTATTAGTCATCCTCAGTGCAAAATTGAGAAAGCATCTGTATTGGCTGTTTTTGTGTAGAAGCCAACTAGGAGTGCTCTATATTCTGAAAATGTATGTTGGTGCATGAACTTGTACACTGAGCTCTTGCAGTGCTAGTGAGACGTCTGAGCACTCTGCCCCATGGTTAACCACGATTTGATGTGATTATATGATGGGGTTATTTGTTTGAGGAAAAGCTATCCAGTTTGACCTTGATGGAATGTTTGAAAGTTGCCTTGTTACTGTGACTTCTCTTGTTTTTTTGAGTAGGACCTCCTTTAAATAGGAGAATTTTGGTTGTTAGCTTCTCAAGTGAAGCTGCAGCTTTCACTTAATTTTTCCCTGTTTTCAGCCCCCAGTGTACAGACACTGCTAATTGGTTGTTTTTTAAGCATAGAACCAATTTTGTAAAAGTAACTTCTAACACACAGATAAGATCTCTTTTGAGTGGTGAAATGTGTTTACTATGGGATGAGTAACAAGTACCAAAATTCTGCCAGATTATTATGGAAGGGACATTACATAGTTAAACAACATCTTAAAAATACTTCTTGTTACAGCATATGTCATTCCTAATTACTTTAGCTATGTAGTTGTTCCAAAAAACATTTTAAGTAGGTTATGGGTCTTTGCTTACCTGTAGGGGAAATTAACCTTTTCTTTTCAATGTAAAGGATTAAAGAGGCTGTGGACTATGCTACTCTTTTTACAGCTCTCCAAATGGCATATGGATGATCACCCTGCTATTTATTTGCTGCGCTTCAGGTTTAAGTGATGTGGAACACAGCACTGAAACTCAGATCTGAACTGTGGAAATCAGAATTTTTACCTACAGGTCTCACCCTCCTGGAAGGAGGAGACAAGCATCAGGCTTTTTGGGGAGTCGGTATCACTGACAGCAAGCGTTGCACACTGCCTGCCAGACTGCAGATACTGACTCCATCAGTTGAAAGGAGCTTCCAGTGGCTCTACTGAGGCTTGTCTTGATTTGCTTAGATCTTAGTTTAATTTCTTATTTTGCGGATTCTAAGAAGCAGGTTTCTCCAATAAGCAGAATTTCACCCCTGGTGCCTGCCCTCAAGAATTATGTGCTTACTAACTGGTGTTGGTGCTTCTGACTTGCATTTACCTTGAAATTTTCTTTTTGACTGTGATTGATCATGGTTACTTGGACGTGCTGCGTTCTTGAAGACAGGTCTGGCAACTGATCTGACTAAAAACTTCAGGGTGACTGTAGTTCAAGGTACAGCTATTAAACAATTAAACAATTCAGTGCACTTAGAAATCTAGGCTGGAAACTATAAGTTTTGTTTGGCAAGTATTTCTCACTTTCATATATCAGCAAGCTGATCTGTTGCTCTGCAGTCAGTATCATGGTTTATAGGAAAGTCACGCTTTACTGTCTTCTGTGTTTGTTTTTTTTTTAAATGTACTTTGTGGGAGGAAGTTCAACAAAATACTATATTCTCAACTCGGGCTTGAGCTTTCTGACTTCCGGCTCTACAGTTTTCAAATGCGCAAGAATAAGCTGAAATATTAGCTCTGCCTTGTTCATGTGCTGTAGCTCAACTAGAATTACAGTGCATTTAAGTTTCTTTTTTTGGCTTCAGCTTGTATTTGCATGTGGTATACCTCAAGTTCATGTATAGAGAATCTTTCCATAGTGTAGAGTCTGTTTTTTTTAAGTATGAGAGCTTTAACCCAACTGGGTAGCTGTTGTGCTACAAGAAAAGGAGTATAATTTATTACTGTTCACTTCAGCTGATTGCTCAATCTCCTCATGCGTAGAACTGAGATCACCCAAATTCCAGGATCTTTGAGGATGTTGATGTTTTCAGACACTGCTGCTCTGATGTGAATGGATCTAGGAAGCAACTTTTCCTTCCCAAGATCAAATTAGGATATCTTCTTGATAATTGATAATTTAATAAGGAATTGGGCTCAGTGATCCTCGTGGGTCCCTTCCAACTCAGGATATTCTATGATTGTAATTAAAGCTTTTAGTAGAAGGAATTAACGGCTAACCACGTGGTTGACTCAAAGCATGTGAGTAATCCATTAATAATCGGTGAACCAATCTAAGCTTGGGGTGGTATCCCTTTTAAGCGTTTGGAGAGCTTGAGGCCTAGAATTGGTGCTCACATAGCATGAGAGAGGAAGCTGTGCTACTGCAATATGTATTTTTTAAGACTTCCTCTTGCAACCAAGATGTTGAGATCACTTAGAAGTTGTTGGAAATGCTGCTGGGACTTGGAAGTATTCAGTAACCTGGAATCTTCTAGAGATACTTTAGTCTCTCTTTATGATGGCTTTTAGAAAAAGATGATATGGGTTATGCTAACCCTGGTAGAGAGCTTACTAGGAACTCGCTCATCTAATCATGAACTTTAAACCTAATTTTTTGCCTTTCCTGTTAGGCCTGTAAAACTTGCTGCTTTCTTGGTGAGAGTAAAAATGCAGGAGAAGTAGGATACCCCGCGTAGGGACGTGGCAGTGCTAGCGTTTTAGTACTGCTCATATGAAGTGTTTAACTCCTGTCGGTGCTCTTAGAATAGAAACTAAAGTTTTCAAGCCTGAATGGCAGCAGCTGAGTTCTGGGACGTATATTTAGGTGTCTAAAGAAATCGAGTGACTTGAGTGCGGATGATCCAGTGATGTTCCTTCCCTCTGGTAAAATGATGGAACAGATGTGTGCTGGAGATCTGTAGGTCCAGGATGGTCAGCGGCAAGAGGAGAGCTGGGGTAGGTGGGTATCTACTCCACAGAGGTACGTTGGGAGGGCAGAGAGCTCTGGCATTGAAGGTTGGCATGAAATTGTCCCTTAATACTTACTGTAGGTCTTCAGAAATCCTCATTGCTCAGAAATGCGCTAATACATGACTGATTAAAAAAAAAAATCAAGCATAAATATCTGTCCAATGGCACAGAGTTTCCAGCTGATCTATTCTGTTTATACAACGTATCATAGAGAGTTATAACATACGTAATACTTATGAATTAATTGTAGCCCTTGGAGTATTTCCAGGCTATTTTCATACATAAATTTAGGCAAGATTTCAAGTAAGCTCCTTTCATGTCTTCATACTCCCTGCATTTCCCATCCCCACTGTAGCTCTGCCTATTCCTTCTGAGTATGAACTGTTAAAAGCTTAAGTCGAACAGAATCTAAAGATGATCTTAAGTGACAAATGCAGCAGTCTAACCAGAACTGGAGTTCGGTTTTTCATCTGGTTTAAGCTGAAGAACGTGAACATTAATGCAGTCTATTTGTGAGGGTAGGTAACCCGTGGAAGTGGGTTGAGAGCTGGTCACTGCTGTCAAGGAAAGAATGATTTGTATGTTTACTAAAATGCTCCCCTTCAAGTAGCTCTGAAGTGTTTTGAAATGTTAAGGTTACACAACGTCCATTGTGATAAGTGATTGGAATGAAGTGGCTGAGATGTCACAGCGAGCGAGCGACAAAACAGAAACGGGGATCTGGGATTTCTCGTGGAGCTGGAGGTGAGCTCGGTGCGACGGAGCTCCTGAAGCCCACAGCTTGTGCAGGGCGTGCTGCGCTTCTGCACGGCCCTCGGCCCTGCTCTTAGATGTCTGACACACAGCTGGTCGGGGCGTAAGGTCCAGCTGTGGCCTGGTCTGACATGGCTCTAGCGATTAGCAAGAGGCTCTTTCAGCCTTCCAGGGGAGAGAGTGGCCCTCCGAGGAGAGGTCTAGCTGGGACAGACCCGATACTGCACACTACAAATTCATTTAATGGGTAGCAGGAAATCAAGGCTGTGGTGGGTAGTTGTTTAAAAGGTACTGCTGCTTGATTCCAGAAGATGGCAGGAGCTCGGTGCTGAGAGGTTGTGGTTAATAGAAAGGAAATGTTTATGTATAAACACTTGCATTGCCCAGGAACTTCATAAATTGTGGTGGTTTTAAAAGGGCTAATGATACATCCCGAGATGTTGTAGATCCCCCGTTAAGGTGTATCCTCTCACCATTTCTCTCCCGTGTAGCTGCTTGGTTTCTGCTTGTATACAGATATTGCAATGTACTGTACACAGGCATTTGATCTCACCTGCAAAAGCAGTTGTATAAATGAACCCCCTTCAGGATTGATACAAGAGGTTTTGGACAAACGACGTTAGGAGGAGCTATGTCTGTGTAGTATTGTGTTACGGATTTCCTGGCCTCTGCTGCAATTGAACATAATTCAAAGCCTGTCTGAATTTTACCTTTTTGAAAGGTAAATGTTTTCTGTGCCTTAATCTAGATGCAGTAATTTTGGTCTAGCTTGGAGGCAGTGTATTAAATTTTCAGCACTGATATTTGAAAGAGGATTGAACATAAATTGTTACAGTACCTTCTGTTGTTTAAAAGAAAAAGCAAAATGCTTGTGCTGCGACAAAATAAGCTATCTTACCTATCTGGGGAAGATAAGCAAGAATTATTTATGTGTTGGGCTGACAACTTCTACAATGTTTAGGTTTTTCTGATTAATATGTTTACAAATTTAACTGATCAAAATTATGTACTGTATTAGGTTAGTGAATAACCAATTAGACATCTATTGTTTATCTTACAGCATGTAGCAAAAATTTGCTATAGTCCTGGTACTCTTACTTAACATAACTATTTTTGCCTCTGGACAATAAACATGCTATTATTGGAAATCATTGGTAATGGGCAAATTCGATGATACCTTTTCTCATGGCCTGAACTTAGGTAATTATTGCAGTATAAAGTGCAATTTTAATTTTAGTCCAAGTATCTTTCTGTATTGGAAAGTAATATATTCCCTTCACTATTTAATAAGCTGCATTTGGTGATGATAGATGGAAAAGATTAACCTTAGTGTATTGGCAGTATGATGGTCAGCTGCAGTTGCATTAGGAAGCATCGTCACCTCAACAGTGTGATAACATAAGATTCATTAAAGGTTTTAAGGTATCTGTTCTTGAATGGAAATTTAGAGACTGGCTTTTTCTCAAGACAGCAAGAGGTATTTTACTGCAGAAAGATTGTGTGGCTATTTTTAGCTGTGGGTACTGGTGAGGTGGAACAGAATATTTTTAGAGCTGTAGAAAATGCAGCCACTCAAGCTGGGTTCTTTTTTTTCACTCTAGCGCTATAGGGTTTTTCCAAAATTCAGAACAAAATTGGTAGGAAATGTTTTTATGTATCATTATTATTACTTACATAAGTAATATATTCATTGTCTATATATGCACACACACACACATATATATATACATTCGTATAGAATTTTAAGTGTTTTGGTCCTGTGAATGATACTGTCATGTATTAAAGTAATTTTTGCTCAATTTCTGAAAACTCATTACTCGTGAAATTTTTAACAAAATATACAACCAGCAAGGCATAATTGGGTCAGTCTCACTTAATACATACCAATCCCATATGCTGTTTGGATTATTACTTGAATGAGGTAAGCCTGAAATAATTCAGGAAACTGTGATGATAGTGAATTGGTAAAAAGAATAGCTTTGAAGAAGAAACTCTCGCTCTGTAATGTTTTTGCAACATTTTAGGCATTTTAGAGTATGTTGTACTCATGTTGGGGACCTGCAGAGGCAACGGACCTGAGCTTGTGCTGGTTCTTACTAAGTGTATATAAGTGTTTGAAAAAAATCCACATTTTCTTGTATTGCCTTTCCTGGATTTAAGCTGAATGAATGAAGAAGTAGTAAATACTCCACTCTGCCCGCCCCCCTTCAGCACCCCCTCAAAAATGGTGACATTCCAGTAAGATGAGAAGTGGATTTTTATATGGCTTGTCTGAAACTGTTCTTGTTGACACCCATTTAATTACTTAAGTCTGCTTGAAAAGCGTTTTATTATATTTTCAAAACCTGTCCTTTTAGATTTCTGAAATATTCAGGAAATTTTTTAGCAGCAAGGTAAAGCAATGCTGGAGATTCATAGTATTTTTTAAAATTACTGTGCCTTTGTTCTTTATATGTAAATCTAAAAAAAAAAATAAAGTCCATTAGGCATTTGTGTGTTGTACCTCCTTTCTCAGATTGCAAGGAGACGTGGCCTGTAAAGAATTCTTGACTAGGCCTCCAAACTCTGTACTGTTCAGAGAGTGCTAAAGAAAAAAATCTAATAATCTGTAGTTATGAAGAAAAAACATCAACACCCCCCCACACCCCCCAACATTTCTGGCAGCTTTTTAAAGAATGTTCATGTTAACCTTGTTGTCCTGGCTAGATTCCAGCTTTATTAGATTATAAATTCTATTTTAATCCACTCGGTTTTCAATTGGCGATCTATTTTTGCCTTTCTTTTGTTAAATAATAAGTTGTTCGCAGGGCATGGTTGCATGTTTCTAGCCATCAAAATTATTTTACTGTAGAAAACTATATATTTTCATATTTCTGGTTTTAATCATACTCCAGAACTTTAAAAGTAAACAATGTGCTTGACTTGCCAGGATCTGTTTGATGTTCCTGAGCACAGCAGATAAACCAGACGAATTAACAGAAATCTGTTAGCTTTTCTACACTCTTAAATCCCAGATTTCCAGTATCTCTTCCTAAGAAATCTGAAGTTCTTAGAAATAGGGGAGTTTGTATAGTCACAGATGAGCTTGGAAGTGTAGTATTTAATAGTAAAGCTGCTAAATTAACTGTGTTTAATGTGTTTTGTTGAAGTTTTCCTGCATTGTTTGTAGGATAAGGAGATCTAGAAGTAATAGATACGGATATGAAAAGATTGTGTGAAAACATATGGGAGAAGATTAGAGAAAACCACAAAGAAAAAACATATTTCATCTTCCTTCTAGAGGATGCTTTTGGTTTTGTTTGCTGCATATCCCCATTCCTCCTAGGCAAGGCATATTCCCCCTTCCTCCAGACAGGCAACCAAGGTCCTTCTCCCTAGCCTGCCCCTTCCATGTCCCCCGTCCCCCCAAGACAAACCCCCTCACAGCTGTGATTTGGACGTGAGGCAGCAAAATAAACGGGCAGCTGGTTTTCAATATGGTAAACAGAGTCTTTATGAAGCTGTTGGCTTTTCCTTGCCGTATTTAACTCACCTCTGCTTGGAATAACTTGCCGTGATTTTGCAACTGGAAGGCATGTTTTGCCCTACCTTCCTTTCCACGGCCATGTGTCAGGGAGCCGGGTTCCCTGCAGCGCGGGTGGGTTGGAGGTTGTCCCAGTGTGGTGGTGTTGGAGTGGCAATTGTGGGATCTTAACTGGGAGCTAGAAAATGGAAGTAATGCTTTTAACCACCACAGCCCTTGTAAAACTTAACTGTGCTTTCAAATGTGATAGCCTAATGTGTTCACCATTGTTCCTGACCTTTTTTACAAGCTGTTTTGTGTCTGGGTTAAACGGATTGTGTTTGTTTGCATAGTTTGTTCTTGCCATTTCTTAATATTGTGCTGAATGTAAAGATTAAAATTATGTCTTTATAATTGGCTGAAGCGTGCTTGCATCTAAAGGTTAGACTTGCTTATAGTAGCACACACTGAATTGAGCAATTGGTCTTTAAATTTACTCTTTTTCTGGTTGGTGGTTAAATGTCCAAGGGGCAGAGCTATATCCTAATACGAGTTCAAGAGCCTGACCGTAGCGCGCTCTTAGTTTAATGTGGCTTCTTCTTTGTCTTTCTCTGTCTGTACTGCTCAATCTGTCAAGAGTTTTGAAATCTTTTGATTGGCTTTTGGATCATCTTTGCCTGATTACCAAGTTGTTTCTTCCTTCTTTGCAATTTGGCCGTGCTCCCACAGTAATCACAATGACTGCTTATACACAAAAGCAATGTATTGAAAACACGGCGTGTATATATCAATGCTGTTTTACAGCTAAGAAAAGATCAAGGAGCGTGTGATGAAGTACATCTGCGATCACTGGGGACCATTGATCTATCAGCTCATAGACTTCTGCTTACAGTTATTAAGATGAGTGCATATGAAGATAATAGCCAGCATGACAAGAAATGTTGAGGCCTTTTTTATTCTTAGTCTGAACTGACAGTGTTAAAACCAACCAACCAACCAGCCTCCCGTCAACCCCAAAGCCTTCCTCCTTACCTTTTTCATTTTAGGTGGATTCTAGTTAAGAGTAAATACATTAACTGTAACGTGCACAACGCAGTTATTCGCAATGCTCAGATTTCTGTGGTATTTTAACAGTGATGAGTTTGAAGCGGCTGTTTCTGTTGCAAAAATTTTTGATTCAAGCAGAGGCTGTTTACTGTCTTGTAAAGGTGCTAGAACTATAGCTCATGAAGAAAACTGAAATTATGAAAGCTCCCATGTCAGCACTGAAGAATGTACTTTTTTGGTTTCTGCCATTTTAATGTATAATGCTTTATTTTGGCCAGTACAAGAGCATGATGAAACTGAATATAGAAGTTAGAAACCCACTTTTCAAGATCACATAACACTGTTTAGCAAGAATAAGTCTTACATTAATACCAACCAGTAACGAACAGAGGAAAGGGATTGAATTTTGGGACCTTTGCTGTTTTGCTAACAGTTATTTTGCTCCTCCGTTCTTTCTAAGGCTTGCAAAAATCTGCATTACCTGCTTGATCTTTATCTTTAAATTGGAGATGCTGCAAAACCAAAACGGGCAAAAAGATGAGCAGCTGAAAGGGAAAAAGATTGCTTGGGAAATTTGGGTTTAGACTTTTTCTTTTGATAACTGCTGTTTAACTACTTTGGATAATTAAGTTTTAAATGAAGGTAGCTGTAGTTAAATGTTTAGCAGCCTTGTTCTTCAATTAAAGGTGTTGGAGTTCACAACAAATGTTTGCACAGACCTTCCAGAACTTCTCTGCTAAAGCCAGAACTGACAATTTCTAGGGTAAAGCAAATAATACATGGGAGGAAAATAAAACCAGTGGATGAAGACCACCTTTAACCGTGTGAAAATATCAAATACCAACTTGGATTCATTCAATTCTCTGGTCTACTGCTAATTAATCTTTTGTTGATTACAGTATATAATTCTGATCTTTCAATGTATAACTAAAAATAGCTATAAAATTATATCGAAGACTAAATATTGTAACAGATTTTCATTGTTAATTGTATACATTGTGTTTCTATTTCCTGTAAGTTTTTGCATTGTGGTAACATGAGTGGCTGTCATCTTAAGCCCTGCATGTTTCTCATTTGAAGAAAAGTAATTGAAAATGTATTAAAATAAAAATAGATGTTGGATACTGCAGGCATGAGTGTCTAACTAAATGTTAACTTGAGGCTGCATGCTGCACCCTAGCCCAGATGGTGCTTTCGGACATTGCAGTAGAACTTATTATTGAAAGGAGAGGGAAGAAAAAAAAAAAAAAAAAAAAAAAGGAAATAAAAACTTAAAAAATAGAAAAAGTAACATAATGCTTTTAAAAAGATTTATTATTGCTAGTATTTTCACGAAAGTTGTCGTTTGGTATATATTACCTATTCTTGCCTATCTAGCTTTAGAGCAACTGATAATGAACTGCATGTGGTTGTTGCATGTAATGTAATAAAATGTACGGATCTTGTAGCGTTGTCATGCAGGAGAGATATAAATGTAATTTTGTGAGATTGCTGCTGTTAATATTTATACTGAGTCAATGTCTATTCTATTGTTGATTCCAACCTACCACATGCTGTTTTTAACAAAATATCTGAAGTATCACCCTGAATATTCACTCATCTGTCACTCAAGGATGAGTCAGGAAGTGTATTACAGTAAAACAAAAAATGATAAATTTATTGAGTGTTTAATACACAATTCATAACCTTAAAAATTAAGAATAATGAAATTGAATGGCAAGGTTTTTACAACTTTCACTTCAATACACGTGTCGCTGATTCTGTTGAACAGTTCTCTGGGGAGATGCTTCTCTCTCCTTTTTTTGTTTTTTATTTTATTTAATTTTTTTATAAAACCGTTTTCATTGCCATTGTGTATGGTTCTGTACTGCAGTGGTGCCTGTAGCCCTGGTGAAGGAATGTGTTTTAGATATAAGCACTATTTTGGAGATGTTTAACATTTCTTTGATATTTCAGCAGGTGCATTAATTCTTAAGTACTGTTTGTTTTGCTATGGAGCGCTATGGCACAGAGTTGAAGGGTTTTAAAACCAGATTTCATACTTATGTATCTCATGAGTTGTTTGCGTATTATGTGTTTGCTGCATTTAATTGCATAAAATATCTTACTGAAACATGAGAAATTGCATGTGTTGTACTTCTCAGTAACTCTGTATACTTTTACAGGCTAAGGCATGATCTTGTGCATTAAAGGAAATAAGTGATTGATGAGAATTCCGAAGAGTTTTTTAAATTTAATATCAAAGAACATTTAGTGTTAAGTTACCATGACTGATAGAAAGTCTTAAGCTGATTTGCCTAAGCTTTGCTGTTATCTGTATCACTTTTTAAAATGTATCCTTTATATGCATATAAAGTTTGTTTATTGTATTTTTATTTACAGGAGGGTTTAAATGGCAACTTTCTTGTCGGTTCTAAAATTGTTTACAGAAACAGATGTGTGTCGTCCTGTTGGGCTTGCTATAAAAATGTGTCTGTATATATATGTAGACACTTTAATGAAAGGAGATCGTTCTGTTAATTATTCTCTATGTGCTGTTTTTAAAGTGATGATCTCTTGTTTTCTTCTAGCATCAGATAATAGTCAGCGATTTCGAGAAACCTGCTTTGCATTTGCACTGACGCCACAACAAGTGCAGCAAATCAGCAGTTCAATGTGAGTGAGTTTGATCAGTAATACAGTATTTTTAAATAAAAATAAATAAAAAAAGGAACTAGCTTACCATACCTTTCATTTGAAATGTGATCTCAAGAACACAGATGTGTGCGTAGTGTCTCAGAGAACACTTTTCTGGGGAATACTTTTCCCCTTTGTATGTAAGCGGATGAAGAGGAAAAGGATGAGAGGAAGACAAAATTAAATACCACCACTGTCCAGCGAGTATTGGGCAGGCTTCTCTCGCACTAAGTGCTGTACAAATACGTAACTCTTCTTCCTGCTGCCCTTTCTCGCCTTCAGTTGTATCCTTTGAGTTCTATGTTTATTCACTACATAAAGATGGTATGTCATACTGACCCATCAGAATTTTCTTTATAGTATACAAAAAAAAAAAGAGGAAATGGTAGAGGTCAGATGAGAATGTAATTGATTTATTTACCTTGAAAAATAAAAAGTGTACCTTTTAGTGTGTCTTGAGAGTGGTGGTTTGACCAGAAGAAGGGAAGTATGGGATACACTATATATACTGGAATGTGTGGTTTACATACGATGAACTTACAGCTCTGACAAAATACTGATGAACCTCTTGTGTAACCAGTATGTTTTAACCTGTGTTCTGTTGTTTCTAGGGATATTTCTGGGACCAAATGTGACTTCACAGTACAGGTCCAGCTAAGGTATGTATTTGTATTGCCTGTTCTTAATGCTGCGGTTTTTAAAAATATATCAGATACATGCTCCCTAGCAGGTTGGGCATTCCTTTAAGGAGAAGAGTGTCATCCTGTTGTTTTCTTGAGAAAAGCTTGCTGTTGGCTGCTTTGAAAAGGGCAGACTTAACTACTTGTCCTTGTTATATACAGCTTTCCTGAAGTTTCTGGTGGCCTGATATCCGGCATGTCAGAATACTGCATGTGCTCTAGCTATATAGCCAGCTGATTTTCTTCAGTTCGTTATTTTAGATTGTGCGTATGCTCGTTTTTTTAACTCTGTGTCTGTCAGACTCCAGGTGCCTAGGCCTTCAAAGTCTACATGCAGGGAGGGTTATTTTCCCTAGTAGAGATGCCAAACACAGTATTTCCTGGGCATGGCAACCCAAGGTCTACTTTTCTTTAGGCAACGGGAGGCAAGACTTTGGGAATCACCAGATTGGGTCTTTACCTGTTGGTTATTTTAGAGGTTTTGACAAATGCATTGGAAGTTGATTAAATCCTGTGTATCCCTGTAATTCTGCAGAGCTGATTTCAGAGCTTGCTCCTGTCAAAAATGACTGTCTTGCCTTTCATCCCCCTAGTCATGTCTGCTTGGTGAGCTGTTAACGCGCCAGACAGAAAGCGATTGCTTTTGGGTCTTGTTAGGATGCCTTCTGCTGATCAGCAAGTCGGGTTGGCTTGGTGTGGGGTCAGATGGACAAAGAGATGAGGAGGGCATGAGGGAAAAACGGGGACAGAAGGTAGCTCCCCCTTTTTGAGAGCAGCAGCCTGTTAGGCTCAGATGCGTTGAGTCACTATACCCTGATGTGATGGTATGTTTGTGTGAATGAGGCAGGTCCCCTGGAAGAAATCCAGTTGAGTTGAGAGGCTCCTTTTGGTCCTTTGAATGCCTATTGTCCATGATCTTGGCCTAGACACATTTCGTAGGACAAGGAAGGGTGTGTCTTATTTTGGTTCCAGCAGCAAGTAAGCCTGTCTGAACTTAAGTAAATAAATAAAACTGTCTGAACTTAAGTAATAGGCTTGACATAGGCATGAGGATAGCGTTTGATGCTGTGGCTAAACAGCTGGCTGGTTTATTGAAGTCAGAGGAGGGACAGTTGAAGAGACTGTATGTTTTGTCCTTTGTGAAAGCCCGGTCTTGTATCAGGAGGTCAGGCTGGAGAAATGGTAGGAAAGAAATTCGGATGATCTGTCTTTTGTAACAGGAACCTACCTGCCTATCTGAGTCAGAGTCAGTCTGAGGAATTCAAGAAATCTGAGGAGGAACCTACAGCTATCTTGAACCAAACCTGTATTTTTGGGGGGCTTTCCTGCTTAATGATCTGTGCAGCTAATTTGAGGATTGTGTTTAGTGAGACTTGTCATGCTTTCATAACTCAGTGGAAAAGAAACTTCCTTCTAGGAAGAGGTGATCTTTAAATCACTTTAGAAGTGAAAGATGATGGAAGCTCTTTGCTTTCAGGTTTTGTTTATCAGAAACCAGTTGTCCACAAGAAGATCACTTCCCACCCAATCTGTGTGTGAAAGTAAATGGGAAACCATGCAGCCTTCCAGTAAGTAAGATGTTATTTTGATATACATAATTGGATAGCATTATTAGGAACTGTCTGTCAGAAATTAGCCCGAGAATTTATCCTAACCTGTTTTCACATTTTGGAGTATTTGAATGAAGATGGATAGATGAATGGAAAAGATAGTTATGTAAATTGTTTCTCAGGAGACTAGCCAGTGGATCCAGAAGATTAATTTTCAGAAAACGTGACAGTAAATGTTTATGTTCGACAAATATCCAGTGAGCCTGGCTGAAATTGCACTCTGTTTTGGAGGTTGTCTGTGCAGGGAGTAGACCATCACTGACCAAGAGGACTAAAGAGAAAAATGCCAACTTACAGTACTGGGGAGGCGTACAAGATTAGACTGGGCAGTGTTAGCCAGGCAGGTTGAATAGCAGTACTGAGAAAGGAGAGATGGCAAGGGTGCCTTTAAGTAGTCCGGTGGGCAGGGTTAGGATTTGGAAAGCGTGAGGCTCTGCATAAGGAGAAAGGGCTTGTAAACTACCTGATACTTTATTGTCTGAAATAGATACAGATATCTATCTATCTATCTATCTATCTTTAAATTGAAAAGGGAGCCTGGTTCAGGTGAGACACAGCTTTTACTGGGGCAGGGTTGTGGTGAGGGGGTAGAAGGCAAAAGCAGTATTTATTTTTTGTTTTGCTGAGGGGGAAAATACTTTGATTTCTAGGGCTATCTTCCACCAACCAAAAATGGTGTTGAACCAAAGCGACCTAGCCGACCAATCAACATTACCTCACTCGTCAGATTATCTACGACGGTACCAAACACAATCGTTGTTTCATGGACTGCAGAAATTGGAAGAGTAAGTAACTTTGGTACATAATGCTGTCTAAAGCTTATTAGTTTCTGCTTTGGCATCTCTTTGAAAGATTTGAAAGATAAGCAAGTTTAATTGTGCAGAAAATACTTTATGGTTTAGCAGTAGGCTGTTCCTTCTTTTGATTGTATTACTTTATGCTAGGCAGCTCGGACATGCTCCCTTAGGTCAGTAGCCCTCAGATTTTTTGGTGTGATCTCTCCCTTTCCCCCCCCGCCTCCCACCTATCTTTGTGACTCATGGAGGGACCAGATAATAAGATCAAGACATCCTATAAAACTTTTCTTTGTTTGTTTGTCTTAACTTCAGGCTCTTCCTGATTTTAGGGACTTGACAAACCTTATCTTGGCTTCAACTTATAACTAGCATGTGACATTCAGTACAAAGTGGTCTTTTATAGCCATGTAAACGTGGACACAAAGCATAGCAACTCAGCAGGGCCCAGGAGATTTAATTTGCCTCTTTTACATTTCTGTTCGCACAACTGCTAGCTAAAAAGTCATGTTTTTATAACTTTTTTGTGTCTGTGGGGAGAATGTTACAATTGGTATTATAAAATTGCTGATGTTCCACTGTACTAATTAAATCTGGAACATGCTCCAAAAAGTTACTTCAATAAATTAGTCCATGAATTAGTGCACTCCTTTCACCGATGGCAAAAAAACTTACTAGATATGCATTACAGAGTCAACATGTACTTGAAAAACGGTGGCTTTGCCATTGCAACCATCCTGGTTTTAGAAGTCTGAGAATTGTCCTGAGGTGAAACTTGTCCAAGCATTTGTCAGTGTGCAAAGGCCGGGATTCCTGAACCAGGGTGGAAATATGCTTACAGCCCAGTCATGCACAAGAGCCAGTTATAAAACATCATGATGGTATTTCATGATGGATTTCTTGTGGAGCGTAAAACAGTCTTCATTCACATTATAGATTCAATGATGGCTGAATTATTTTTTTTAAAACCTTCTTTTATCTAATGAGAATGGCAGGTATCAAAAATAAGCATTTAAAAATGAACCTGTTATGGTTTACATGGCAGAAGTCCCTGCATGCAAGTTAATTAATTCTGGTTATTGCTCTGAATACAGCTCTACACTTTTGCTTAAGAATTCCAGGGAGGATTTAGGAAAAAGAAATGTCACAAGTCTGCGTGGACTCTAAGCTAGTCTCTTGTGAACTAGCTAGTTTCTCAGGCTTCATAGATACTTCAGTTACAGAAACCATATTGGCTAACTTTTAGCTTACGATAGAAAACTGAAGAGAGTGTGGTAAAATTGTAGTGTATTTCATGAGAATTAGATGCTGGTCAGAACTTCCCTACTTACGAGATGTAATGCTTCCTAACATGGTGGTTTGAGACTTTGACAGTTAAATGTGAGGAATTCTTTTATATTTGGATGTGTCTGTGTAGTACGAAATTTGAATTCCCCTCCTCCCCTTCCCTTAAGAGTCAGTTGCATGTCTCAACTGGTGTACTCTACCTTTCCCGAAGTCATAATTGTGATTTTTACACAATCTGTTTCAAGAGCCTTCTGTACAAGATGCCTTGGGCAAGTTCCTAGCTTTGTAGATTCAAGCTGTCGGTAAATAATTTCACAATGTTAATTACCATTTTTCTAACTTCTATACTAATTGAGGCATTAAACAAACAAGTTAAAGCAGTAGTGGTTTTTAACGATGTGAGAAGCACTCATTGTAAGAATAAAATATTTAAAATGTGGTGTTTCTGATGCTATTTCAATTTGTGTAATTTTATGGTAAGATATATTACTTAGATCCCATCTTTGGATTCTGGTGGCATCCTAAATAATGGTAGATGTCACAATTGTATGGATTTTTTTTTTGTTTTGTTAATGGAAACATACATGGCAGCTGCTCGGGGAAGACTTTCATTTTTCAATTTAAAGTGTATGAATGTGCCTACAGGTTTAGCAAATACTGTTTATCTCGAAAAGTAACTGATGTACCCTAATGTGAGAACACAAATTTTGTCCTTTCCATTTTGGGGGTGGGGGGGGAGAGAGGAGCATTGCTGATGAATGCAGAGTACAATACTACATTTTTAGAAAGACAGTTATTGTCTGCTGTTATGAGTAGCTTACAAGAAAAATGAGAGCTTCAGAAATCTCAGGCTGTGGTTTGGAATCGGTTAGCGATGCCAGGAAGAGCACTCTGCTCGTCCCTTGGGGGAAGGCTTACCCGCCCCTCACAGGGGAGCTGGCAGAGTTGATGTTCAATCTGCATCTGACCTGCTTCTGCGCCAAATTATTTTCTGTAGTGGCAGAAGAGAGCATCCATGGCTTTTTGCTGACACTGATAAGGAACATTTGCATGGTCTGTTCTGTAGAGGGTGATGGGGAGACGTGACCTAACCTCTTCCAGAGGGGAAGGACAGACGGTTGGGAGTGGGGATTTCTTGCCTGGTCTGGCTAAATTCACTGGGTTATGTCTTGGCCCCACTGAACTCTTGAACTCTCTAACTGCCTTACTTGCGTCAAGCCTGGCAAGTGAGGTAGCATTAGCATTTCATAGACAGTAGGTGCAGGAAGATAAGAGAAAGTTGAGCAATGCTTCCAGACTGAGTAGGAAATACTGCAGGTGATGCATCTTTTTATGGCTTGCTTTTGAAGAGGCATCACTGCTGATTTTCCTATTTTGAAAATGAAGTAAGCGTTTATTAAAAGCAAACAAAAAAAAGTTCTGATCATATTTGACCTGACAGCTTCCCTTAAATGTATTAACAGAAGTGCAGTACCTAACATTATTGGTATAAAATTATCCTTCTTAAATGGGCTGTAGACTGCATGTCCCGAGTTAGATGTAAAACTTCGAGAAGTGTCCTAAATGCTGTTTTAACGGCTTGGTTTGCAGCTAAACATAATCACAGTGAAGCGTAAAGTCACTTTTGTTGCATCTCTCAAACTCTAGCCTGTGAACTTTCTGAAGCATGATGGGTTTTCTCTAGCCTGAGAATTTTGCCGTCAAAAGTCTTGTAACTGCTTTAGAAGCACAGTGCCCTGTAATCACATAACAAATTGCATAAGCATTGTATAAAATACAAGCTGTCTTTTGATGAAAACAGTTTTTACTTTGATCTTTTGTTCTGTTTTCTAGAACTATTCCATGGCAGTCTATCTTGTAAAGCAGCTGTCCTCTACGGTGTTATTGCAGAGGTTGCGAGCAAAAGGAATACGGAACCCTGATCATTCTAGAGCACTAAGTATGTCTGATGTACTACTTATTTAAAAAGAAAAAATAGCTTTTGTAAAAGGAGGTTTGAAATAGGACTGTACTAACTGAGGTTTGGACTTCCTACAATTCTCTGGGTTTTGAGAATCTGATAGTGGTGTTCTTTGTATTCAGTTCCAATTCAAAGACTCAGAGGCCTTTGTTTGTACTAGGAGCCAGTCCAGGAACCCTGTTGACACTGTGAAGGGAAAAATGCAAGAGAATCTCTTTCAGTTCAGCCATACTGGCTTTGTTTCTTCAGAATAGAACAACTGTATTTATAGAGTTAACTGGTAATTCAGTACCTCAGGCAAGCCGAACTAAATGCCTGATACTGAACCTTGATGCTGACATGCTGGAGGAAAGTCTCCGTCAACACAGATTTTGTTCCTTTGGCACGATATTGTGCAGTGAGCTCCTGGAGAGAGAGTGTCTAGCACAATACTGCTCCCAACCCCCTTCCAAATTTAAATGTGAGGGTTGCTGCTTTATTGTTTTCTCTGACGAGTACATGTTGGTATAAATTTGTATAATAAAAATACAAGCAAAAACTGCTGCGTATTTGTTTTTCAAGGGGAGGGTTGAAAATACCAATGCCTGACAGCTGTTGGTGATACTCTTTAATGCTCAGATGATGTATGTTGTACACAGCACAGGACCTTCCCCGAAAGGGAGGAAATTAGCCCACCAGTAAATGCTACAAAGCCAGTGGTATATAGTGCTGGGCATTAGCTTGTGCTAATGCAGTATGATGATATAAATGCACAACCATCTTGAGAGTTTCCAGGCGGCTCTTTGTATACAGGTGAGAATGAGGGTGTAGGTCCAGTTCATAGAGCAGGAAGAACGTGGAACTGACTTGTTCGTTTCACCAATGACTGCTTATAAAACAATCCTTATAAGTAAAAGTAGAGGATGGGTGGAGATGAGAGTCTGCTGTACTGCTAATATTTCAATCCAGTGATTTAAAACCCAGATTTTTGTCAGTGTACTTTTGATTTCCTATTCCTCAATTTGCTTTTCAATTTTAAGTCACAGGATTGCTTGATGAGTATTTCAGGGGTTTACAGTGGTGATTGTCTGTGTGAGGGTTACTAACATTTTTTTGATGTGCTTGAAGTTAACAGTGAAGTTAACGTGGTTCATCTTGTTGGTAGATTTTAAGTAACTTGCAAGTAGAGAGTTGCATGTATACGAAAAGAGACATCTCTGTAAAAATATATTTTTAAGGAACTTGGTTTAAGATGAGCTTTTCCTGCTTTTCGCTTTCTTAAATCTTGTTGTTTATGATGTTTCTAGAGAGTAAAGATACATTACATGTTTATTGTGTGAATCTGAAAGAATAGTCACTGCTGCTTGCTTCCAGTAGAGATGGCAAACTGAAAGTTCAGCACACAGTTTCAGACTTGTTTTATTTCTCCATCATCTCTGTTTTAAATCAACTGTAAAATAAACCTTTTCATCTTTCAAATAATAGTTAAAGAGAAACTGACTGCTGATCCAGACAGTGAAATAGCAACGACAAGCTTAAGAGTTTCTCTTCTTTGTCCGGTAAGTGGGGGTGTGTTGTTGTTGGGTTTTTTTTTTTTTTTTCTTAATTCCTTCAAAACTGATTCTGATCAAAATGTGGCTGTTCTGGGACATGTATTTGGTAGAGGTTAGCCTGTTTTTACCTGTGAGTGTTAATTTTGTGGGGATAGGATCGAGTGCTGAAGTTAATCCATCACTGTGCTTAAGCAGACCCCTGAGAAAATGAGTATTCCGTTAACTTGAAAACACTATTCAAAATTATATGTAAGCATACATTTAAATTATTTAAATCTATCACTAGGTTGTTTGAGTGTGCAATTTGGGTTCTTGATTGTGATAAAACCACTCTCAGTAGTAAGGTAGGTGAGTCTGACTATTACAATAGTTCTTTAGCCAGTGTCTGCAGCCAAAGAACTGAGCATCTTTTAATTGAACTTGATTATATGCATGTGTGCACTTTGAGTATTTAATAATCTTAGATTAAAAGTGTTCTAGAGGTTGTTCACACAGAATTTGTTCCAAATTTGAAGTGGGACAGTACAGTTCCAGTGAATGTGGAAGTGGCAGAGACGTACTGTATCTCGACTTACTGGTTTTTAACCAGTTAGATGCAGGGATGAGCAGTGGTTTATACTAGGGTTTATGTTGCCAATATTAATATTATATGCACTTTATCTTTGAGACTCGGTGCTCTTGTTTCAAGTGCCGTGCACCTTCAGAATACTTGTCTGTATTCATTGACACACTATCTTTATTGCAGTATAACTTTTTAACCTCTTCTTAAGATCTCTTTCCTGGTTAGGCTCAATCTGCTCACGTTTGACATGAAATTTTCAGTTTTGAAATCTAAACAAGAAAACTGACTTACTTCATTCTTGCAAAATTGAAGCTTATTTCTCAAGTTATTAAATATCTTCTTAAACTCTGCCAGTGTAAGGATAAACTTTTAGATAGATAAGCTTTGCTTCATAAAAAGCACAATTAACATTGTGGCTACGTTTTATGTATGTATTAGATTTTTGTAAATCTTCTAAATGTGGTATTTTCATGATCTTTAATCTTAAGACTTTCTCCGTATCAACATTGGTGCTGACTAAATAATAACATACTTATAAGGAAGATAAAACTCATCTGTGAGAAAGATACAGGGATTGTGTTTACAAAATAAAATCCTGTTCTGTAAACTTAGAACCTCATAGCCTATAATCTTATAAACCTGTAAATTTAGGTGTCACATTGAAACTGTTGCAGATTTGGAACACAGTTGTTATAGTCGACTGTTTGTTGTGCTGTTAGTACTTTGTTACTCTAGAAAGCACAATAGTCCTGTTGGTTTTTTGTCATTCTTCAGGCATGACATTCTTTCCACTTAAAATTAGTTTTCCCATACAGACAAAAAATAGTAATCTGTTAGTAGGAATTAAATGGCTCTAAGAGTTTAGAAGTGTCTATGTATGTATTCATTATCTTAAATTAATTTTCATGCATCTTCAGGAATTAGATTTTTACTTCAGTCGCACCTGATTTGTCAAAACTGCTACTTCAGGCAGCTATGTTGCTTTACAGATCGTTCCATGGGGCTTTTCTGACATGCTTCTCTTTGTCCTGACTGCCTCCATTACTGATAAAAGTTCTTCTGCAATGCTTTTAGATGCATTTTTTTTTTTCTTGATGACTGCAATTCAGATGAGTGAGTATTAGAGCAGGAACATCCTCTACAATATTGCTTTTAGGACTGCAAGTTTGCTAATACCTAAAGATGTCAAATTCTGTCGTGCTTTCTCAAGAGTTCTGCCAGGGGTAAAAACAAACCAGCAATCAGACATTAGGATGTCGCTCCTCAGAAGTCCTACCTCTGTCAGTATTTCCTCTTTAAAATTTACTGCTTTTCTGATAGGCATACAAAACAAAGTCTGTAGCAGATTATTTTGAGCATATTTGTGTCATTTTAGTAATGTCTACAAAACATACGCATTTGACTTTTTTCCCAGTATGTTCCTCATTTAGTGCTGTTTGATTTCACTATAGCTCTTGTAATAATCCATCATTGCAAAAGCTCGTTGGGAACAGAGACTGTACCTTTCAACCTGTCCTATGAATACAAAGATTATTAGCATGAGTCAGACTGTCCTCGGGTCAGAGTGTAATTTTATTATAGCTTCCATATTTTCACTTGCTAGTTTGTAAGCATATGGCTCAGGGAAATTTTTTTTTTGTAAATATTTTGTGCTTACTTTCTAATGCTTGAGTGGACAGTGTATGCTTTGAAAGTACACATTGAAAATGCTGATTCTCCGACAGCAGAACCAAAAATTAAAGAATGATGCATCTTCAGCTCTGTTAATGTGAGGGTGCTGTTCTGCCATCTCATCTGTTAGGAGTGCGATTCTCTCGTGCGCATACTTCAATAAAATAAATGGAATTGCATATCTGGATGGGGTACAGGTTTAGACTTTATAACCTTTGTTTTGCCCTGAAAGTGCAGAGCGAGGCAGCTTCCTCTGAATTTGTTTTGGGTTGCTGCTGTGCTTTTTTTAGCACAGAGGCCTGCTCTCCCTCTGAGACCGTGGGGTATGGAGAAAAAGCTGTCCTTAACTATTGGCTGAATCTATGCAAGACGCAGCAGGCAAGTGGGCTGGACCGAGTCTGTCTTTCACGAAGACACTTGTATTCAAGTTCTTTTTTTCCCTTGAAATAAAAATAAATAAATCTCAGGCTCTGCAGCCGGAACAAATACTTAACTGAACAAAAATTCCAAATCTAGCATTTTACTATAGGTTTTGCAGCTTTGTTTACAAATCCTTAACTCCTGTTTGGGGTGCATTTTCTAGCATGAAAAGATGGCAATGTTTTGTATGCTTGTAAAATAAATCAATGCAGTGTTTCTTTGGCTGCCGGCAGGCAGGAATCAAAACAGTAACAGTGTTGGGAAACACAGTTTTTCAAAAGTTGGGATGCATCGCTTCTTTTATGACCTTATCTTTTGTCAGTTCTGACACAGCTTGGCCAGTATGGCAGAGCTGATCCAGGAGGTTCAATGCCAAAAATGGGAAAGGAGACATCAACTTGTTAATGCTGAGTACGCTGATTCTATCTGCGTGTCTATGGCTTCGGTTAAATCCGTCTGCTGCTTAGAAATTAGAGCCACAGTTTTTGTACCAAAAGCTTGTGAAAACGCTTCTGGTTTAAGTCTGCTTTTTTTTTTTTATGGAGAAGGTGGGTCTTTGACGTTCTTTATTTTTATTTTGCATCACACAGAAGCATTCAGGTTTTATCTCCAGTACCCTTACTCTTGATCCTCGCTGAGCTAGGAGACTCTTATTGTGCCCAAAAGACAAATGAGCCATTGACCCACCATCTGGGGGATAAGAATTCATAACAGACATGGATCAGGGGGCCTTGCTTTGTTGGGGGTTGATTGTGTGATAGAAATAATGTGCTTGGTCATGGATTTTGGGGGAGGGGGTGCCAAACACATGGCACATACAGCACCTCCTGCTGTCTGAGCTCTCCACCACCATTACTGGAGGCTCCCCAGGGAGTTCTCTGCTCCCCTCCCATCTGGTGGTGAGTTTTGTGACAGTGACTGAGAGCCAGAGGGAAGAAAAATAAGGAAGACCCTGCAGTCTAGCTGAATTTGCTGGGGATGGGCTGGAAGGATTTCTGTTTACGGGAGATGAAAAAAAAAAAACAAAAAAGCATCATGGAGGACGTAGTGGACTATGAGTAGAGCCTTTGTTCTTGATACTGTTTTTAGTTTTCTGATATTCTGAGATTGAGTGCCATCCTGTGGCACCCATCTTGAATTGCTCAGAATCATTATGCGTGACCACGGTGCTTGCTTAAGCCGTACTAAAAACAGTTCCTCCTCCTATCCACTGCTGGAATTGGCTAAAGGTTTTCAAATGAAGTTATCGTGTATATTTTAGTCAAGTATACATAACTTCAAAATACTCAATATAAGTAGTTCTTAATAAATAATTTTTTTTTTGTTGTCTTTTTAATGTGGGAAAAATCTTGTTTAGACATTCCTACTTTTTATCTTTAATGTGGTCAGTTAATGCTACTCCTAAAGTGCAGCGTAAGCATTCTGCCCGAACACAACTGCTTTTTTTTTTTTTTTGAGGAGGAGAAACTTTTAAATTTCAGATTAATATGAAATGCCTTTCACTGTCTAATCATTTTTGTATTCAGTGTAATCATAGGTGAATGTTTTATGGTCTGGATTAGTGTTGATCAAGATATTCCTGTTCCACTATGTAGCCTAAGCACTCCCTGCCTGTAGCACTCCTATGTTAGCTGCTCAGCTTAAACTCTCAGCTGTGCTTTTTGTATTCAACTTGTGGAAGCTTTGTGCTGGCCTGCAAAACCTCACTGTCCTGACCTTTCTACAAACTTGAAGGAAAGGATGGTCCCCATCTGAAAGTGTACTTTCGAACTTATTTTCTCCTGTCTCATCTTCCGTTAACATTTGCAGGCCCTTTGTACTGTTGAAATGGTATGATGGTATTATAGGGGATAGTCAGTTATTTGTATTTTATGCAAGAAGAAGGCAGCGAAATTTCAGGTTAGCTCACAACTGTATACATAGCAGTGGTGGTTATCACAGCAGGAGGAGTATAAAATAGTTTCTTAAGAGTTAACAGATGTGACTTATGTGAGTAGTCACTTTCTGACAGTTCTTTGCAGAAAGCAGTGAAAATGACAGAGTTAGAGAATCATGTCAGGAAATGATCCATAATCATAGAATTTCAGAATGGTTTAGGTTGGAAGGGACCTTAAAGATCACCTAGTTCCAACCCCCCTGCCATGGGCAGGGACACCTTCCACTAGACCAGGTTGCTCAAAGCCTCATCCAACCTGGACTCGAACCCCTCCAGGGATGGGGCCTCCACAGCTTCTCTGGGCAACCTGGGCCAGTGTCTCACCACCCCCATAGTAAAGAATTTCTTCCCAATATCTAATCTAAATCTCCCCTCTTTCAGTTTGAAGCCATTACCCCTCATCCTATCGCAAATGCAGTTTTCTATATGCTTGCTTCTTTGACTGTAAAGTTAAACAAGTCATTCTGGTCGTGCTCTGATGACTGAGATATGGACAGCAGCTTGACTACACACTGAACTGTGAGTGGATAGGAGAGGACTGACCCATGTTCATCAGCTTTTAAAATACTAACGAAGAAGAATTCTTTGTTGTGGTTTGTCCAGGACACTGGTATGTTACAGGTGGTCAGTGGACTCCGTATTTTGTTACGGGAATATGGAAGGATGTAGTCTTCAGTTTCATTGATCAAATGTAGTTAAAAATCTGATTTTTAGTAACTCACTCTTTTATGTGCTAATCAAACCTGCAGGAAGGAGGGAACAGTGTATGTGGCATGTATTTTAATCAAAATTTGGATTTGTGAGAGTTTGGGAGTAAAACTCAACCTGTCTCTATTTCTTTTCAGGCAGAAAAACCCTGTTTGTTAATTTAATACCAAGATGATGTTATCTTGTTTTTTTCTCTTAAAGCTTGGTAAAATGCGGCTAACTATACCATGTAGGGCCCTGACTTGTTCACACCTGCAATGTTTTGATGCCACTCTGTATATTCAAATGAATGAAAAGAAACCAACCTGGGTTTGCCCTGTCTGTGACAAGAAGGCTCCCTATGAACATCTCATTATTGATGGGTAAGTAAAGCTTGAAACAAAATGATGTACCTTAAACTGTCTGTGTACTGTTTTTGTGCTGCACAGAATACAGTGCTCTGAAATCTTGATTATCTGTCTGTCAACTGTTTTAAGTTACCGTGTCCTTTAATTTCCCTGCTGTTGGTGAAGAATTCCTAACCAGGTGCCTCTTCATTCAGTATTCTGGAAGAAGTGTGGTCATGAAACTGTTAAAGTTAATAATAATGAAAGGTATTCCTTCCAATCCTAGGTAAATTTTTGAGCTATCCTGCCTAAAATGGTTGTGTTTTGGGGTTTTTTGGTGTTTTGGGTTTTTTTGTTTGTTGGGGGGGGGTGTGTGTTTGGTTTTTTTGGGGGGGTGGGTGTTGTTCGTTGTTGAGTTTTTTTGTTTGGTTGTTTTTTTTGTTTGGGTTTTTTTTTTCCCCAGTATTCCATAGTGCTGGATCCCTAGCTGAAAAGAGTACACGTTGTCTTTACTTTTAATGGAGCAACTGCACAAATCTGGCATCGTTGATATCAGACATTCGTGTTAGATCAAATAAATACTGCCACCCCCCAAAATGTATGCGCAGTTCCATGTACAATTATTTCACACCTGGGGAGTTGCTATATACAGAAAGTGGCATAGAGATTGATTCCCTGGTACTGCCTACCTGCAAAACATTAAAAAAAAAAAGTTAGTATCAGTCTCCGTGAAGAAATGCCAAGTATGTATTTCTGGGTTTGCATTTTAATTCCTTAGATAGGAACCTTCTTTCCAAAGTGGGATAAAGGAAGAGAACGAGTCTGCTGAGCATACTCTCAGAATGTTTTACTAAAAAAAAAAATAAACCAACCCCAAAAAAAACAAACAAAAAAACCCCACCAGCCAACCAAACAAAAAAACCTGCCAAAACAAACAAACAAAACCCCCAAAAGCAAAACAAAAAACCCTGAAACAAACAGAACCGCAGAAAACCATCTTGCAAATGACTGGGTCTTTTTTTTTTAGTGAGTATGTGTGCTTCGTTTTAGTGACCTACCAGTGAAGTGTAAGATTGCTCGGGATCCCCTGTAAGGCCCTGCAAAAATCTCTTGAAGAGACACTCAGGGGTCTCACGGGCTGCTTTGGATTCATGGACCCCAAGATTTACACGTCCTCTGCCTTGGGTCAGAGAACTGTGGGGTTCATTGTTCTAGGTTTTAGCCTAAAATAGTAAAGACTTAAGAGTGGTAATAATTAAAGCAACACATTTTTCTTATTTCTTCTTGTGTTGCCAGATGTGGATGTTGGAGATTAGGTGGTATAATTATAGCATCCCAAAGAGAAGATTATTTCTAGAAAATGTTTCAATCTGGGAAAGAGCGAACTTTCTCACTAATTAAAGCAAAACTTTCCTACGCAGAACCACAAAAATAGTCTTGGTCAAAAACTGGAGTTCCCACTGGGAGTGATGTGGTGCCAGGATCCTAGAAGTTTTAGAAGATGCAGCTAGGAGAAGAGGCTGCAAGTTTAGATTCCCATGCTCAGCTTTTGTTAGGAAGTTTTCACTTAAAAAGAAAAAAAGATGTTTCAGGAAATACTAGTCTTTAAATACTCAGCTGTATGGACTCCTTTAAGATATGGGCTTCCTCAGTTAAATATTGTTAAAGATAAATATGAGTAAGTAGGAGATGACGGGTTTTTTAATGTTAGTTCACATTCTGTGTCATGACCTTTGCAAGATTCCAGTCTTGTAGTTCTTTTAAGTGAATGTGCAGATTTTTATTTTCAATAGTATTTTAAATTATGACTGCTTTTTGTGAAGGAGGCAGATGAGAGAAGGGTAGAACAACGAAAGTTTTCGACTCTTTTTAAATGCTATTTCAAACTTACATTGACTAATAAAGATATTGGAGAAAGAAATGAGTTAAGCTCTTTTTAAGGACTGATATTACAGGTTTTTGATTGACAGGTTGTTCATGGAAATCCTGAAGTATTGCACAGACTGTGATGAAATTCAGTTTAAGGAAGATGGATCGTGGGCTCCTATGAGATCGAAGAAGGAAGTGCAGGAAGTAACTGCATCTTACAACGGAGTTGATGGTAAGTTGTGTTTTGGGATGTATGGACTGAATGTCATATGGTTGAACTGTTAAGTATTGATGTTCCTTTAACTTTTCAGGATGCTCATTTTTGCACGGATGTTTGTAGCTTTTAATGATCGTTTATGAGAAAGACTACTTGTGTAATATCTGTTTGGGGCTGATGGTACTTTTAAGTTATTATCAGTGTTACGTAATTTTGTTGTCTTTTGTTCTAAGTTGTAAGCTTTGTTTATGGAGGCCTATAATAAGCTGTGATGTTATCATTGTGGTGGTGGTGTAAGCTACACCTTATAATCTTGGCTTACTTTGTATAGGATGCATAAGCTCTTCCTTGGAACATCAGGTGTCTTCTCACCAACAGTCAAATAAAAATAAGAAAGTAGAAGTGATTGATTTAACCATCGATAGCTCATCAGATGAAGAGGAGGAGGAACCATCTGCAAAGAGAAGCTGTCCTTCCATATCTCCAGCATCGCCGTTAAATAACAAGGGGTGAGAGTAAAATATACAGGCCAATGCAGAGAACGTGTAGTCGCAATGGAGAGTATTGACAAATTTCAAAAGAAATTATATCTAGAAAGCTTGGTATTTGGATTATATCCTGATTTAGTAGCTTATAGCAAATGGATTTGATCTCAGGTCACAAAGCCTGAAGAGATAAATGTGTAACGTGATACAGTTTTCTAATTGTATTTGTGAAAATGAGTGTAAAATGGTGCAAAAGGTTGTGTCTTAGAACCATGTTTTTTGCGGATTTGGAAATGTTTTTCTTTCACAGAGAAATAGGAGAGCAGCAACATAGAGAGGGAGGAATGAGAAACATGGGTGTGGTATGGGAGTGTGTGGGTTTTACCAGTGGTTACAGCCAGTAGCATAGTAATAAAGAATGCCAGAATAACCTGATTACACCTAAGTAGCCAAGCTGTTAATAGCGCCCTGTCTACATAAACGTGTAGGCATGAAAACTGAGGCTAAACCGAAGGGAGCCTGTTGTTGAACCGATTACTACTCCAGTGATGTAAATGACTCAGTGATCACTTAAAACTCCTCAAGACCTTTTTGGCTGTCTTCCATTGCTAATTACCTTGTAGAGCCTATCTGTTGCGTTGTTGTGCAGATTTGTACCTTTTTTGGGGGGGGGGGGGGGGGCCAGCATACCTTCAGGANGGGGGGGGGGGGGGGGTGGGGGGGAGGTCAGCATACCTTCAGGATTGTCTTGTCCTGGCTTAGGAGTATTTGTAGTGTATTTGTAGCAGAGATCCCAATAATGAGTCGTCAGTTTCTGTTTGAGACCGAGCTTTACTTTGCTTTTAATTTTGCTAGACTTCAACTGTTTGGGCTGCAGTCTGGCTTGGACTGAATTAACTTTTCTGGTAAATATCATCGTGGAGGAAAGTTTGGGGAACATGTGATGCTCACGTTTCCCCCCCCCCGTCCTGTCCGCC
>VYXH01004012.1:130168-140344 GCA_013397275.1 Burhinus bistriatus | reverse complement strand
TTTTTTTTTTTTTTAATTCCATGCTTTAATCAAGCATGCTGCAAGCTCATTAGTGCACCAATTATTCTTGAGGGCCAGACTCAATAAAATCTCAGGCTGAGGTTTTACTTGGCTGTGCTTATGTGGGACAAGACAGAGAATTTTTATAGACTCTAGCCCCGAATAAAAGCATTGACACATTGGACTGTAGGGTTTTGTTTCTAAGAACTTACTATGAAATCCTTTTAAAATAACATAAGATCCTAATCAGCAAAATATTAAGCATGTGTCAGTTTTAAATTTGTGGAACTGCTTGTGCTTTAAAGTTAGCCATGCGTGTATAAATGGCCTGTTCAATTGAGGCCTATCTTGTTCTGTCTGGAGAAACCTACTTTTAGCTCTAGTAGATCAAATTTCTGCTTAAAAGTGAACTTGTCAACAAAAGGAAGAAAATACAAATACCAACACACTATTGCATGGTTTGTGCAGCTGGTAATGGCCTTGGTACACTGTCTTCTGAGTTCACATTCATCAAAATTAATATTAAATGTTCAATGTGAGTCTCTTAAACCAAAAACCAACCCAATAAAAAAGCCCCACCCTGTAGCCCATGTACTCAAATGTGTTGCTACCTATTGAAGTCTCTTAGGGTAGTGGGTTTCAAAATTCAGTTTTCGCATTTTGGCCTTGTAATTATTTTGATTTCCCTGGTTTTTCAGTATGCTTATGTTGAACTTTGAACCATACTTACTTCCTGATTTATTTTTTTTTTTTTTTATTTTTCTTTGAAGTTGTGCATGACATAGGAAAATCTTTTTTTAGAACTGGTGGGTCATTTGGGCTGATCCGTTCTTATTAAAGAGTGAAATGTGTAAATAGCTGGAATGCAGTTTTTCAGGAGATTCTTTAAAGTAAGAGAAGGGGGAGGGAAGGAGGTGATTCTCTTGTGTCCCAAAGTCCATGTCAGAGAGAGTAAATATTTCCTCTGGTGTGAAAAATATTTTTATAACTGGTTGAAAGTGCAGGTAACAAGTTTATCAGGAAGAGAGAGTAAGGAATACTAAAATTAGCAGATTCTTGTCTGAATTTTTAATGTCCAAAACTATTGATTGCAGCTAGTTGCTTTGAGCATTGACAAGGGCCACCTTTTGCCTATGAAGTTGTCTCAAAATCTTGAATTGATTAAAAAAAAAAAAAAAAGGAAAAAAAAAAAGGAAAAAAAAAAAAAGAAAAACAAATCTTTAATCCAAGTAGCATTAGGTATTGCTGTATGATCAGTCGTATGGTTATTTGAAAGGTTCACATTATGTGGCATCAAAATTGTTTTTAGTGTTTTTACAGCATCCCTCTGCCACTAAATAGTTGACTTGAATTTTGAAAACAAATGTTTGTGTTTATATGTATATGTGTGTGTATATATGTATTTATAGATCTGTGTGTGTGAGTTAAAAGTGAGTTAAATAGTTTTTCCCATGCATGTGTATTTCATACATATCTGGCTGATATATATATTTCACCATACACCAATTTTATAATTTATTAAATGTCAGTTAAAATAAATAAAAGGATAGAAAATGGGAAATACTTATTTTTTAAACTCAGTCTGATTTTGAAGTGATTAAACCTACATTAGGAATATATCTCATACATTTTAGTCATGAATACTAACCTGGTAACTTCAGAGCATATGCTTTGCTATAATACCGTTTGTAAATCTGGAGTACGACTGCCATCAGTGTAACTGGGAGCGTGTGTGTCCCCAGCTTCTGAAGCACCTAAGAGAAATTCAGGAGAGCTTGTGGCTGTTTTACCGGCGATTGTGGCAACATTTCCATTGACTGTATTGTTAAAGATGACCTGAAAAGCAGCTTGTGTCACTTTTGACAATGGTTATTAAAATCTTGTTAATTCACATATAAAATTAAATGTGGCGAGTGTGTGGTAACACAGATTCTGGCATCTTTATGCCTGTCTTAGCTTTTGGAAAGTGAGGTCAGCTGATGATGTCTTCCATTTCCTCACAAGTCACCCGGAAGGGAAGGAAGGCCGTTCAGTTCACCGCTGGCATTTTTTAACCGCATTGCTCTGCAAAGAAGGGACAAAAATGTTCTTAAGTCCTCCTTTGTGGTATTAATCCCATATGCTTTGTGAGTACTCCTGTTTCATGCTAGGGTGTTCTTTATCGTTGATAATTCTCTGTGCCTCTGACCACAGTTAACATTGCTTGGTAGAAGTCTCAGTCTGAGTTCTTGACAAGTGCCCTGCAAATGTCACCCCAAAAACTCAGTCTCCGTTAGTTCACATGTTATCAAAGATGCAGCGAAGCAACCCGGGGTGACCTGGCTTGCCGGTACTGCTCCGCGCGCTGCAGACTGCAGAGTTGCTGTGATCCTTAGGCTCGTGGTCTCTTGTCCTCAGACGCTTCCACTGGAGGAGCGGGGTGCGCGTGCACGTGCGTGTGTTACGTGTAGTGCTGTGTATGTGCATACACACACGGACGTGAGCGTGTAGCTCTTTGAATAGCAGGGTGGAAGTGGCTTTGAATTGCTCCTGAGGGCATTACTGATGCATCCTTTAGAAGATGAAAAACCGTGCTAAACTATGACCTATGCCATGCGTTTAAAAACTGCGTAGCGCTTCCGTAACAATAGACATGACAGCAACTCCAGGCTTGCCCCTTCCTTCCTCTCCATGGCAAGGATTCAAAGACGGGATGACCGATAGATTTTCATTGGACTCTCTTGGACTTGCCTCCCAACGCAGAGCTAAGGACTGTGAGGAGAACGTTTTGAAAATTAATTCTTCGTTGCAGTTTAACATTTCAGGGTTTGAAGCACATTTTAAATAGAAAGGATTTTGTTTTGTTAGTGTACCCTTTTTTTTTTCTTTTTTTTTTTTTTTAACAGAGCTTAGATTTCTAACAAGGGAAAATTGCTGGTGGTCCCCGAAAGTGCTGCTGTTAATTGTTTTAATTAACAAAGGGAAAAATGTATATAAGCAGAATATTAAAATTACCATTAAATAATTCCATGAATTTAAATCTGTCATTCATTGCCTTAAAACTTTCTCTTAGTTTCCATACGGCATGCCAAACCAGTAAATGGCTTTTAAAAATGTATAGTAGACCAATGTCAGTTTGTATAAAAGTACCAAGTGAAAATATTTATTATATGCATTGGAAAAAAAGAATGGTTTACCTATTGAATGTTACCTGTTTATGTAGAAATCTTTAGATGTAATAAAAAGCATTCAGTTATGTTGTGTTTCCTGGGGGAAAAAAAAGGCGGGGGGGGGAGGGGGGCAGGGTGTTTTTTATGAAGTTGCAAAGGTCCCTTTGAACAGGAATGCTTCGGAATGTTTCGTGGAGTGTCTCGCACCTGTCTCTCGGGCTCTAACAACGCTGCTTTGTTTTGTGAGTGTGTGTGAAGTGCGGTTTCTTTTTGCTAGCTTTTATTTGGGTAATGTTTACCCCCCCAGAGAGGGTAGTCACCGCCTGTTATGATACAGATGCATTCTGGAGTAATCCAAAGTGATTTTGAGCTGATCAATCCCCATGACATACAAGCTTTTATATTGTCTGCAGCTGAAAGGATTTGTTAATCAACTGTTCTGGTCAATAGGGAAGAATTAAGCTGTGTATTGGATCATTTGTAATTTGGCTATTGATGCATATTGGAAACAAATGCTTCTATACCGAACTCCTTGTTTCATAAGCTAATTATGCTCATGCTCAAAGCAACCGAGGTTTTTGCTCCCCGTCATCACTGGTACTTCTGTAGCAGAGGTCTGGAACAGCTCCGGTGGGCAGAAACCGAACTCCACGCTGTGGGCAGACCTCCAAAAGGCTCTAGTGTGCAAAGACCCAGCGTCAAGGTAGGTGGGTTTTTTGTCCAAATGTTGAGATTAACTGTGAACAGTGGGAAGAGAAGGAGATCGTATCCTTTGCTGTTAGTTGGAACTTGTTCTTGGTTTTTCTAGTGAATCCTGTCTCTATTTCACTGTATGTTTTTCTGGAGTGTTATCTGAGTGTTGAGCTGCTTGTAACTCTGATTTTTCAGGGAAACGAGTTTTTTTAATTTTGTTTTCCATCTGTAGAGTCGGAAGAGCTAATATAAGAATTGAGGGATGCGGTAGACAGGTATGACAAGGTATGTCAGTTCTACATCGAACGAAGTGTATTTCCCCTTGAAGCATGATGCTTTGCTGTTCAGAGAGCCTTTGGTTAGTCTCTTGGCATGTCAGGATCCGAGTTGGAGCTTCCTGGGTTAGGCTGGGACTGCCGTCTTGTGAGAACTGCAGGCTCTGCAACTTGGCTCTGAATTGGGGGAAATCTGCCATTTGTCTGAAAGATACATCCTGGGTCCGCTTCCATTTCTTGTGTAGCATCCAGCATGTCATTTAATCTTTTGTGCTTTTTACCCCCGTGTAATAATATTCTGTGAGAGTAATCCCTACCTTACCCTTCTAGAGACACCGTTACTGATTTGGAAGGGTTAAAATTGGCTCTTGCTTTGTTTTTCCAGTTTCTACCCAAGTTTGTGCTAGTTACAGTCCTGGTTGATTCCGAGTGTTGCAGCGACGTGTGATGGTTTTGGTGGTAGCCTCAGTCTGCGGTGTTCCGACTGTGCTGGGTGCCTCCGTAGGGGATAAATGCAGTGTATCTGCAATGGCTGTGATGATTTAATTGCTGGTCATTTCCCAAACTGAGCAAAGAGCGGTTTAGTTCCTTCAGTGGTAAGGATTCAGAATTAAAAAAAGGAAGGAGAGGCATGGGTGGAAGGAGGGGAAGTGGGCTCCCGGGGGGTAGAAGCCACAGCAGACGTGGCAGGAGCGTGTGCCCTTCCGGCATACTTCACAGGTTGCTGCTTGTGCTGTGACTGTGCAGAGATGGTCTCTGCAAATTCCCGCTTGACTCCAGGGAGAATCTGCTGTACGTTGTCCTAAATTTCCTACCAGTCTGAGCACCTGAGCTAAGGCTGCCAAGATAGAGATGTGTAAGATCAGTAGCGACTGCTGTGGGTCACACTGATATTAATCAGTCTGAAGTCAAGAGAGATGGGGTGTGTTTTTCCTGTTGTAGAGAAGCTGAATTTTCATGGCCCCTGTTTTTCCCTGCCAGGCTGTCTCTAGGAGTATGTTCTGGGCAGCTAGCCCAGAACTTGGTGACAGATGCATTTACCAAGCACAGCATTTTCAGTGTGTTGCCTCAAAATGCAGGGGCAGCTTAACTGCATAGAGACTTGACGTTGCAAGGTACGGTACCTTAATAAATAACGTGCCAGAAGTACAACAATACAGAAATCTTGTGTGCTGGAGGAGTGAGACAGCGATCAGAGACTGTTCCTCGTGCTTGGAGACCGGGGGTTGTCCTCGGCAGCCGGTGAGCATCGCTAGCGGATGGAGTTGGAGAATTGCCGGCTGCCTGTCTCCTGTCGCTCTGGGTAGTCAACAGGGACGTGGCCACCCCGCAAGCGGGGCTCTTAACTTGAAACTTTGTGACAGGGGAACATCTGGTTGGGAGTTACCTTACCGGATCATACCATGGATCCGAGGAATACCAGGGAGCTGTGCATAGTTGTACTAAATTTACCACCGTCGTGACATAATCAGGCTTCCTGGGGAATGTGTTCTGCACAAAGAACGGTGTCTGGGCACGGGTGTGGGGAAACAGCACATGGTTATGGGTGATGCTGACTTCTTGGAACGCAGTCACCGTGAGGCCTTAACTACAAGTTATACCGCAATCTGTAGACTTAAATACATTTTTAAAATAACAGTGGGTTTTTTAAGCGTGACACATTTTACACAAAGGAATGTTACATTCAGTTTACTTAAATAACAGAGAGCTCACGTTTTGTGACAAGATTTTTCCAGAAATGGGGTGGGAACCTGTGTAAGCGTAAGCACTATCATCAAGGCAAAATAAGGATTTTTAAAGGCGAATGATGATTCCTGAGTCCAAGTAGTAACTAGGAACAATTCAAGTCAAAAAAGTTTCAGGTCCTGCTCTTATCAAATCTCTTGTTTTGAATTTCAGTAGTTGGCTGTAGGAAGACAAATGATGCGGACAAATTCTTCATATTTTATTGTTCCATTTGGTCCAACTTTGGCTTCTTTTAGCAGGTCATCAACTGAAAGAAAGAGTAAAAGAAAATGTAAGTTTCAGTGGCATATACCAGGGATCTTCGAAAGAAGAGCAATGCAGGATTTGGGTTTTCAGATCACTTTTGTTAGAAGTAATAACTTCTGGGATCAGCTGGACGTGTCGTCCAGGTAGGAGTTTTAAACTAGCATCAGTTAGCACTTTGATTTTGATTTCCATGTCTAACTTTCTGGAGCGGAGATGTCTGTCTCTTTGAGTTCCACAGGGAAGAGATTCGCAAATTGAGTCTAAGTCAGCTTTTAATTGCTCTTGGTAGGAGCGGCTTATTTGGTTTGAATAGCAAACTTGTCCCTTTTCAATTGGGAAGAAACTAAGTGCTCATGCAGATTATGTGCCCAACTTAAAGCAGATTTGTGTGATGCTTGTTAATATCGGTGGGCTTTTAGTCTTTGAAAGTGAAGAATACCTTCTCAGCTGGGGCTCTAAGGCTCTTGCTGAAAATACTTCTAAAGAAGTGGTGACCGTGCAGTTGACACCTGGCAGTAGCGATGCTTTTCATTCCAGCTTTGGGAACGCCTTGGCAGTGACGGCAGTTATCTAACTTAAGATGTTCTCTCGTCCACAGGCTAAACCATTCAAGGGTATTTTCCCTGTCAAATAATGTCAATAAAATAGAAGTACGTAAGAAACGTCACATGGAAAAGGAATGTTAAATGCTGCTGAATGAAGCTGCTGCTGGGAATTAGATGCTGTATTCCTTCGGATGCCAGGAGAGGAGGCGAATTCCCTTGCTTGTTTACTTTACCATAACATATAGTGGGTGGGCGCTAAAGCAAACAAGAGAAACCCAGCAGCTTTTTATTTGATAATGTTTTGGGCAGCGGTTTCCTTTGATACGGTATCTCATACAGTCCAGAAGAGGTTTTTGCTTGCTGGTGTTGAGGGGCGCGTGTCCGGTTTCACGAGTGCGTTGCCGTTTTCCTTTGGGCCGGCAGCGCGTGAACAGGATTGCGGCTGGATGCTGTGCAGTGGGCTGTCGGAGAGGAAGCCGCTGGGTTGTGGACTTGCATTTATGCTTTGATATTCCATTAGTGGGACACCTGTTTAGAGCCTGATGATAGACCATTGAAACAGAGGGATCATACATGGTGATGCGCTAATTACGAGTCCTCCGTAATCGCGTGCCCGTGCGGGCTGGAGTCGCCTAGGCAGGGCGGTGCTGGCGTTCTCTTCCCTTTCTGAAAGGGGTGAGGGCAGGGCGGTGGGGGCTGATCTGCGTTTTCACTCGTGAGCCACTTGGCTGAGGTTGCCAGAACGAGCCGTGGTTTAAATAAGACTCCGAGTGCTCGTACTGGAGCACACAATAATAGCTTTGCAGTCGCCAGTTGTGAAATCCAGGGGGAAGGTCATGGGAGGAGGGGAGGTTTAGGGGAAGAAGAGCTGTTTTACTGTGTAAATAGTTGTGGAAGGTCTCCCCGAGCAGCATCACCTGTTTCCTCTCTCTGCCGTTCCCGCGGGTGCGGGGTGAGACGCTGTTTTCCCCCCAGTTTGCAGGCAGGTATCAGTGTGCGTAAAGGGGGCGAGCGCAGCCCCCATGGAAGCTCTGCCGGCGGGATCTGGTTGCAGCCTGGGGTAAATGAGGGGCGGTTGTGGGAACTGCTGTTACTGTAAGGTAAGTAACAGTTCTTTCTTTCCAGGAGATCTAATCCTCCTTTCACAAAGAATACTCTGATGGTAATCAAATGCTTCTAAGGACGTAAATTAAAAAAATAATTAATTTCTTCCCAGAACATTTAAAAATAACACAGAAGAAAAATGTGTCAGTTCTCATTTGGTAGAAGTACGTTAAATTAAAATCAAGTTGAAGGCTTTTCTGGAACCACTGTAAATGAAGGTACGTGCCAGTAGTTACTGAACAATCGCAGATGCTAATGAAATTGAGTCTGTTCCGGCATCAAATATTTATAGCGGCTTAGCAAGCTGGAGTTCGGCGTGTCAAGCCAAAGGGGGAATTTCTTGTTGAGAAGAAGCATCGCTTGCTACGTTAGGATCTATAGTGCCTTGTTACAAGTTGGTGTATGGGCTGTGCATCTACTCACAAAGTAATGGGAAATCCCCCTGCACTCCCCAAATCTTGAGGTCAGTTCTTACTAGGATGCCTTAAATTAAGGTTAACGTCTCCATGTCTTCACTATTCCACTCTCGTAAGAGCTCTGAAAGTGTTTTCAGATGTACGTAGCTGCATAAACTCTTCCAGTTAAACAACCAAAGAAAACGCTGGGAAGACATGTCTTGTTGGCGTATCGGTCGTGAAGCTGGTGATGGTGATGGGACTGACCAACCTTGCCCTGATTAAATCTAAATTCTACTTTAACATTAGAAAGGACGGTTCTTGTACCCCTGAGGAGCCCAGTGGGGTGTGTACAAACCCCGTAACGCTGGTAAAACTCACTCCTTGCCCTTATCAGACTGTTGATGGGTTTTTCTACTTGCCCTCTGCCCAAGGTGGAGCATTAATGTGCAAGCTCCAGAGCCCACTCTCTGCAGCGGCAGTGGAGGGGCAGGAGCTCTGCGACAGCTGGCAAAGAAGCCACAGGTGACAAGACTTGGAGCAAGGAAGGGGACAGGACACGCCAGGTGACGTGGTTTGGAGCAAGGAAGGGGACAGGACACCCCAGGTGATGTGGTTTGGAGCAAGGAAGGGGACAGGACACCCCAGGTGACGTGGTTTGGAGCAAGGAAGGGGCCAGGACACCCTGTCCTCAGGGCTGATGGACAGAGGGGGGTGCAGAGCGCTGCCCTGCCTTCCTGCAGGCCTGGGCCCCCTCCTGCAGGCTGGGAAAGCTGGAAAAGCGGGGCATGCATTTAAAGAGTTTATATACGTGCATAAAATGCCTAGAGCAAAATCAGCTGTCTAAAAGGTTTTGATCATTTTCAGCTTCCTGGAAATTCCCTCCTACTTGTGCCCCGTGGAGGCAAACTTCTGACAAACGGGACAGGTTTTTTTCTTTCTTNGGGAAAATTTTTTGAAAAGCGGGCAAGTTTTTTTTTTTTTTTTTTTTTTTTTTTTTTTTTTTTTTTGAAGAATCTTAATTAAAAAGTCCCCCTGTCCTTCCAAATCAGGCTGGCCGCGGAGCTGCCTGTGGCAGTGCTCTTGGGAAACTGCCAGCGGCCCGTGCGCGCCGTACGGCGTCCCTGCAGCCGGGGGGACGGACGCTCTCCCCGGGGCCCTTCGTGGGACAGACGCCGGCTTTATAAATACAGCAAAGCATCTTGGCGGGGGGAAATCAGCATTCGGGAAACAACTCAAGAAAGGGAAAACGTCTCTCTGTTAAGGGGCAGCTGGCACAGAATCTGCTTGGCGAGGGTGGGGTGGGTAGAGGCTGACAACAGGGAGGTGACAGCGCCATCGTGTCAGTCTCATTAGCCGCAACGAGCTGACGTCGCGAGCGTGCTCTGCTCGGCTCTGGGAGCGCTCCCCACTGTCTGCGTGGCTGGGCTTGGCTGGGGGCTCTGGTTTACGTGGGCAAAGCGTTTTAAGGGAAGGCACAAGCTCATCGTGTGGCTGTGGCTGTCTCTCTCGACTGGTGCCGGTGGGGTGGACGTGGGGGCGCGACGCCCTGGTGCACTGCACATCTCGGGCATGATGGGGGGGGACATCCCTTCTGCCCCTACCGAGGGTGCGCCAGCGCTATCTCCTGCTGGCACAGGTCCTTCCTGGCTTCCCAGCTGGAAGCGCCTCATCCCAGATTTGACTACAGAGGAAGATCAGAAAGGAAAGAAGAAGATGGGGAGCGTTTTGGTGCATCTTTGAATTGCAAAATACCTTCTTCCTCGGAAAGCTTTTCTCCGAGTCGTGTTAGTTTAGCTCTCAGCTCCGAAACGGTGATAACCCCTCTCTTCTGCCTGTCTATCATGGACAAGGCCGTGAGGATTTCCTTCTCGGGTTCCTCCTGCTTCATCTGCCTGTACATTATGTTCAGGAAAGTGGAGAAATCCAACTCCGCATGTCTGTCTGGAAAGATAAGAGCAGATTCTTTAGGAATGGCTCAGTTTTTTTAGTCTGGATCCAGACCTAAGCACCCCACTCCCCC
>VYXH01004012.1:115652-130097 GCA_013397275.1 Burhinus bistriatus | reverse complement strand
CCCCCCAAAAGCCCATTTGTAGCTTTGTTAGACTTGTGCTCTGAAGCATCTGTATCCAGAATTTTTAATCCAGCCCACTTTATCTCATGATTCTTCTTTGGTCTTTTGTGCTGCGCTTTGAATTTATTTATGTGTATCTGCAGATGAGGATCTTTCTGTGTTCTACCTCTGCTGGTTGGACTGGAGCGTTTCCCGTCCTCAGAATCCATAATCAATACATATGCCTCCCGCTGCTCTCGAAGCTTTTCTTTTCTAACGGCGCTATTTTAATCCGTGTGCTGGATGGGCTTTGCTCACCGTCCAGCACATCAGAGCGGGCTTTGGTGCCTGCTCTTGGTTGTGCTGCATCGCCTGGGCTCTTTCACCAGAGACCGAGTATTATCTGCTGGGCTCCGGGCAGCCTCCTGGTGTTTACGTGTAATCTCCTGGCCACAGAAAAGTTGTATTTCTCCAACCGTAATCCAGCGTGTTTTATTCCTGTGCTAGCACTGCGCTTTCCTTACCGATCTTGTGGAAGTGCAGGTGTCTCTGCACCTCTCCTGGCGTCGGGCTGGCTCCCAGGCACCGCATCACTGCCATCAGGTCGGAGGCCTTTATCTTGCCTTTTTGTTTCTTGTCGTACAGAGAAAAACATTCCTTGAACTCTAATTAAAAACCAAAACTCTCTGTTATGCAATGTAAGATTACATTGATCTACCAGTGACGTCTCTTCTCCCGTTGCCCGGTCGGGCGGTGTTGGGTGGGTTCCAGCGGGGATATTGTGTCTGGTTCGGGGTGTCTCCTTACAAGGAAGATGATGGACAGTGGGGGAGGACCTCGGATGAAGTGCCAAGGGCAACTCAAATCCCGGCTTGTGAATAGCTGAGCTCATTGGGGTCCCTCAAGTGGAGTCAGGCTGCCAAATACTACTTTTCTCTGCCTTCGTAGGGGGGTAGGAGAGGGTGCTAAAGGACCGAGCCTTAAGGAGTGGTGGAGGATGCCGGTTTGGTCCCTGCCATGGTCTGTGCAGGGTCTGGCATCTTGCTCCTGCCTTGGCCTGCCACTGGCTGGGTTTTAGTAAAAGACAAAAGAAACGATAGTGTCGCATTTGACAGTCCTGAGCGCTGTCAGCTGCGTGAGTTTAGCGGAGGAGAGCCCCTGCCCCGTCCCACTGCCGCATCTCCGCTCCCTCGCTTCTCCCCACCGCCCTCGCCTGCCCTCTCCCCGTCCCCCTCCAACGCTGGCTTCGCAGTTTTCCAGTAAATAAGTAAGGGTTGCAGCTGACCTAGATCCAGCTGCCATCTCTCATCCTCCCTTCCCACTGTGCCGCCGGCGCAGCGGCAGGCTCTGCTGCTCCGCACGCTCGGTGCTAACGGGCGAGTCGTGCTGCGCAGGGACAGTCCTGTCTGCAGAGCAGCCAGGGAAATAAAAATCAGCCTTATTTCTGGTGCGGTCACTCTCCACCCCCCTCCTCATCCTCTCTGTCCCTAGACCTTACTGCAGGCGTGAGAGCGGGGTGCCGGCGCCCCTGTGGGTGCCGTGTCCTCCCCCTGCCCTGCAGCAATCCTGCAGAGCTGCTGAGCCCGAGGGTGCTGCAGATTAACAGATTTGCAATAATACTCTTATTTCTCCAATACTCTTTCTTCTGCCATTCTCTTAGGGAACCCTTCCTCGTTCCTGTCCAAAGCCAGGGGTCCCCTTTCCCAGGGAGAGCCCTGGTGCCTCGCAATGAGGATTTGTACCTCCTGCACCCTCTCCTTCCCTCCTCTTCCTCCTTCACCTTCGCTCCCATCGCACCTGAAGCCTTGCTGGGCTCCAGCACTGCAAATGGTCACCTGAAATTCCTCCTGGTCCCGGCTAGCTCGGCAGGGGCTGACGTGTTTATGGGGTTGGGAGGTGGCTGGGTAACCTCCGCTGGTCTCCGTGTGATCCGTGTGGGGGGTCTGCCGGTGGTTTTGGCTCCCTGCCTGCGCCCAGCGCTGTCTTAGGGAAATTGGGGAGATTTCTCTGGTTTCAGAGCAAGCAGATCCCCCTTGAGAGCTGGGAGGAGGGCAAGTGGGGGAGCACAAGCCCCAGTAGAGACCCTCTTGGGGGAAATGCCTTTTTTTATATATACATACATTAAAAATTTGTTAAGCTGATCTTGCTGATAAAAAAACCATCCAAACAAAAAACCCCCCACCAAACCAAAAAAAAAAAAAAAAACCAAAACCCAAACAGAACAAAACTGTACATACCATTAATTTGATCCTGGGACAGAAATTTTGCCTGTAGCATGAAGGGGGGAAGAAGGACATTAAAAAAAAAAACCAACCAGCTTTAAAATCTGGATGGGGGGAGCAGGGGTGAGCGGTTTGTATCAGCTGAAACGCTTCACTCACCATTATTTTGAGGACCCTCCTTGTGTTTTATGCTGCCCGTTGGGATCGGAGGCGTCTGCTGCTACTTTTCTATTCGATTAAGGGCTAAAGTCCGCCAGCCCGGGGTGGAGTGCGGCCGGGCTGTAATAAATACCCCGCTGCTATGGCTACGAGACCTGATCCCTGCCAGGGCTGGATCCCGCTGCCAGCACGGCTCCGGCTCACATGCCGTGGGGAGAAGGGCTCTCCCCAGCCTGCCCGAAGCCTCGGGACTCAGGACGGACCCCCGAGCAGCGATGCTGTCGGGAGGAGTGGGGCGAGAGCTTCCCTCGGTGGGGGTTTGGGGTCAGGCTGGATGGAGATGAGCTGGTTGAGCCCCAAAGGTCTGATAATCTGAAATAGCTGCACACCTGGCGCTAAGCTTTGCTGCTGGGAGACAAATCCAGCCGTGCTGGATTTGGGTGCGGGGGCATTTAGGGCTTTGCAGTTGCCTGCTGGAGGGGTTTTTGCTGGTGGGCAGGAGGAGGAGTTGTGAATTCAGGGTTTGCTGGTGGTGGCTGAGCTCTGTGCAGGGCATGGGGCATCGCTGGCGACGTCGCTGCGCCCCGCGCCGTGGGTTTGCAGGGGAAGGGGGGGTTCAGCTGCGCCCCCTGCAAACACGGCGGAGCTGGGACATTGCGGGTAGGCTGAGAGGAGAAGGGATGCTTGAGCTGATTTAAAAAGCTCCCCGTTGTCCGAGTTCTTATTTATTAGCGTTTATTTAGCTAATCTGCTTGGGAGCAAACAGCCTCCAGGACTGCTGAGTCTTGTTGCAGCCCTTGGCTGGGACTCGGAATGGGGATGCGGAGGAAATGGTGCTGAGGGAGGGCTGCAGGGAGCCGGAGAGCTTCTGGGGTTTAAACCTGGGGGTGTGGGGGAGACAGAGCCTCCAGCTGTTGTGGACTAGCCCAAACAGCTGTGTTTGCTCAAGTCTTGTGGTCCCGGCCAGCGCTGTGCTTCTGCCACTCAGTTGACGTTCAAGCCATTGAAAAGCAGGTTTTACACGTGAACGTAAGGTTCTGTCCCATCCTGTCCCCCACAAAAAAAGCTGAGCCAGCAGCTTGGCAGGTTGCTCCTGGGTGCAGGACGGGTGATGCTCTGCCTCTCTGGATCTGCCGGTGCTAGAAGCATCCCGAAAAGAAACCCAGCGGCTGCGCAGGCAGGGCTAGCAGGTGCGCAGGGGGGTGATGTACCTGATGCCCGGCTGTGGTGGAGACCCAGACCCAAGAACAAAATATTTAGTGGCTGGAGTGACCACCGTAGCATGGACCGGACCTTTCCCAGGGTAGACCCTGCCCTGTTACAGTGACACGTTCAAGGTCCTTAAATCTCGTGGGATAAAGATTCTCCTTCCAAAGAACAGAGCCACTTCAGGAAGCAACGTGAGTCACTCAGTATGTTTTGCTAATAGCTTTTTTTTCTTCTACCATTTGGATTCTGTCACACAGGGCTCTAATACAAATTTTATAGACATAAACCATCGCAGGGATGCAGCTGGGGTTGCGGGAGCTCAGCTCCATCACTGGAGGCTGGAGAAGTGGCGAGTGGGAGCAGATGCCACCGGTGGCACAGACCCAACACGAGCGGGGCCAACTCTGGAGCTCACCCCCTGCCCAATGCTCTTTTTGGGCTGCATTGGTGGGGAATTGGCCCTTCTGCCTCTGCCGCCAGCCAGGCCCTTCCTGCACTGCGCCTGGCAGCGAGGGCTAAACCCCAGCGCTGAAGGTCGGGACCCCGGGATGGCTCCCTGGAGAAGCACGGCCGAGCGGAGCCGCCGGCAGCAGGTCCAAGGTGGGGCGGCTCAGCCCCTTCCCGGCATGTTTACTTGGCTGGGAGCAGCGTGGGAGGAGCGGATAAATCTCTGTGCCAAGACACGGGGAGGGCGAGAGCGCTCTGACTTCCCGGCAAACTGCTCCCACTGAAGGCCGGCATGCTCTCCGGGCCAGCTTGGTGGGATGGGGGCTCAACAGCGGTGTGGACTGCCGTGGGGCTGGGCTGCTGAACCCCTGCTCCAGTATGGGAGGGATTTGGTGCTGCCCCCAAAGCAGTCCCAGCATGGAACTGCGCTGTGCAGTTGTGAGAGCTGGCCAGTGCAAAGCCAGGGGGGACAGCCCTGCCCTGACCCTGGCTTTAAAGCGCCACACAGATTATTTTTCCCTTTTGTTTGGACACCCCCCTCCCTAGCTAGGTCTAGTTAACATACAATACGTCTCGCAGCTAATGTTGGTCAGGAATTTATTTGAAATACATCTACATTAGAAAAACTAGATTTATTTTTTTTTTCTTCAAATCACTCTAAAATATCAAAACTTATAAACTTTCCTTTGCTGCATGGAGGTTGTTCATGTGCAAGGTGTAAAATGCCCACGGCTCGGGGATATAGATCACGCCAGGGTACTTCTTCCTGAGAATTTTATCATTCCACAGCCAAACCACCCAAACAGCAATAAGGACCAGTGTTATGATGAAGGAGTAGAAGAGGAAAAGCCCATTGCTGTCCAGGACGAGTCCTTTGCGTTTCTGGTGCATCACTAAAGCCATCATGGCAAAGAAAGTGAAAATGTAGAGGATGAAAATCTGACCTTCTGTCACGAGATACCTGCAAAACAAAAACCCACCTGTTAGTGCCCCCCGGGAGAAAGCACCGAGCGACAGCAGCCCCCAGCGCTTCCAGCCTTACCTGAGGTGAACCGTCTCCCCCTTCTCCCTGCTCTGCATCAAGACAAAGCAAGCTGTGCTGCTTTCTACTGCCAGCTTTAAACTGTGATTTGTTTTCACATTTCTTATCAGTAAATTTAACAACTGAGCTATGGGATTCATTAAGAGAACAGGCAAAGAAATGCGTGTCCAGTACAGGATTCGAAAGGTGCTGGGCTCAGTTTGTGAACGGGATGCTTAAAGACAGAACCAAAGCCAGACTCTGGCTCTGGCTTGTGGATGTTGTGCTCATTTAGTCCAAAAATCCACCGCTTCCCCTGCGCTGTGTCTGGCAGTGGCCAGTCCTCAACCGGTGTTAGCAGGAGGAAGGAGGAATGACACTCCGTGGCTCTTGAATCGCTAGCACACAAACTGCAGAGACTCATGCTGATGTATTTAAAGGGAGTGCAATGGGGTAACTGGGAACTGACCAAATCTTCCTGATGATTTTGACTATCAAAAATTAATTTACTGTAGAAGAACAATCTCAGCAGGGGGCAAAGCCATGGGCAAGAGAGAACATCATCTCTGAAGATGAATGAAAAGTTGTTTGGCTGCCATCAGGGAAACCGTTTGGGAAGATGAGGCTAATGAAAATGGGAAATAAATAAGACCTCTCTCAAAAGGCTATTTGGACCCGCAGGGCGAGCTGAGGAGGCAGCATCTGAGCATCACAAAGGCGGCCTGGGCTCTGTGTAAATTCCTGGACAACTGGTGAGAGCATCCCCATTGCCACCACCAAGCTGAGACCCAGTGGATGCACTGCAGGAACTGGGTGACCACCCAAAAATCATTAAGGAAGTGTCTAACAGCGCAGAGAACGGCAGCTTTTAAAGGGGGGCAGACAGCAAGTACTGTGGAGGCTGAGAGCTGGAGCTCCAGCAATAACAATATGACCGACAGCCTGCTTGAAGAAACACCCCAAGCGGGGACAGGAGTGCTGATGGGTGACCCTGAAATTGTCCCAACTTGCAAAGGCTAAAGTGGCTGCAAATTTCAACCAGGCTTGATTTTCCAGACCTGCAGAGCAGAAGCTGCAGCCAGTTCTGCCCTGGAGAATGGTGAACACCTGCCTGCCTGCTGTGGGGCTGCCTGTGGTAGTCCCTCTTCATCCCCTCGCCCGTCCAGAGCAGACAGAAGCCACGTACCAGTAATAAAGGCTGCTGGGCCCCATCAGAAGCAAGGCAGCCACTGGCATCCTGCTCTCCTCTTCAACAGGGGTGAAGCAGCCAGTGAAATATATGAACAGTATTAGGAAAAAAGGGATGTACCTGCAGACAGAAATAACACACTGATCGGTGGTGTGACCCTGGAAAGGGTTTAACCTCCCCCTCCTCCCAAATCTGAACTGTGCATATAGATGACTCCTACAGTGAGCCCGTGAATTGATCTGGTGAAAGAGCAGAAGCGGAGGCCACCCAGCCTGCTCCAGTAACATGTGCTTGGGCAGGTGAAGCAGCAGGCCACTGGGGTGCGGGGTCCCGCTTTGTGGGGTCCCACGGTGCTGGTCAGGGCATCACCTCTCTGCCAGTGTCACAGCTCTTGCTACGAAATTACCGCTGCCTTATTACGACAGCCGAAGGGCTGGTGATGCCTGGTGCAGAGCTATTGTATGTCCTGGCTGTGCCGAGTGGGCCTGCAGATAACGAGACTTCTGGGGCTCTTGCAGGAAAAGCTTGAGTTTGCTGACGAGGTCAAACGCTGTGCTCAAGTGCTCCATCGAACAATTGTATTTGTTACACTCCCAGGCTCTAAGAGGCTGTTAAAGAGCGTTGTGTTGTGTTAAAAGCTGAACTGCTGGAAAGCAGGGCATGGACCAGGATTTCAACAACCCAGCAGAGCCCTTTTTTAGTTAAAAGAACGGGATTTGCTTGCTTTGCAGTGCTCAAGGAACTGCAAATAAACCAGGAAAGCCTGATGGGGGAGAGAGCTCTCTCCGCACTCAGAGAGGTCTCAGGATTACCTGGCAGCGGATAAAGGGTCAGAGTCCTTTCTGGGGTCTTCAGTGCAGACCACAGGACATGTCTGCAGCGCCGGGTGCCGCTCACATGGGTGGGAGGGTGCCCATGGGATCTGCCACAGCCTGCGGGCACTACCAGCAGTACCTGATGCTGGGGGAGCAAGTGCAGCCACACTGTCCAGCTGGAACAAGCATTTCTAGGGGTGATAGCGCTGAAATCAGACCTTAACTGAGCTCCCTGGATCACCATGGCCAAACAGTCTCTGTGACTGGGTGGCACCGGTCTGGCTACCTCTCCGGGGGGTTACTAACTAAATGGATGCACGGTAAAGGAGGGGAGCAAGCAAAGGGCTAGAGAGACAGGGCAGAGTCAGGTTGTTTTGGGGTCAGCCTCCAGGGGAGCAAAAATGTGGGTGGTGACAGCCAAGGAATCTGCAGAGCCCTCAGACCCGTGCTGGAACCTGTCTCTTCACTTGGGTATCCTGTGGAAGGTGGCTGAGGGGCGAGAGCAAACAAGCCGTTCCTCTGTCCCCTACAACTGTCAAACAACCGCCATGTCCTAGAAACATCACCGAGACAGAGACAAAACTAGGGGGAATGGGCAATTTTCCAAGGGAGAGATCCACTGTAATCGCACTGGCTATGAGAACACTATCCCCAGCCAGCCCTCATCAGCTGTGTTTTATTTTTTTACATATTAAGCTATGATCAGATCAGATCTGCCCTTCCTTGTGTTATGTTCTGAGGCCGCTAGATAGACTGCAAATTGCTTACCACATTGAATGACCTAAATATTCATCATAGTAGTACAGCAGCTCAAAGGAATCAATCTGCAATGCAATGAAAAGAGATTTAAAAGGGCAGAGGGAACAGGACACTATTAAATAGGAACAAGCAATTAATTTTTTTTTAAGTGCTTGTATAAAACACGGCCTCTTTACCAGTGTCTCTGGCTTCAAGTTCTTGATGATGGGATTCTCTCTTACAGACAGATGGTGCTGGTAGCCACTGAAAATCAGGCGATGGTTTACAGAGTCTCCAACCAGGTGGATGCTGGCTCCCATGACAAACATGATGATGCTGACATAGACCATTGATCTTGGTAAGGTCTTGGGGGATCTCTCGATGAGCTGTAAAAACACAGAGACATGTTGAACAGCAAGGAGGTACCAGCAGAGACATGCGATGCTGTGACAAGTTCTGCCCTCTCTGATTTAGCGGTGCTTTGGAAAAATTATCTAAACCCAAGCAGAGGCTTGCAGAAAGCTGCAGGTTGTGCTGCCGTAGCGGGTGTGAGCTGCTGCCGGTGGCGGCCGGCACCCTGCTGGGGAAAACACAGTTGTCCTGCCGGGGAAAGTGGTGTGACCACACCAGAATGAACTTCCCTGACTGCAACTATTCTCCCTAAATGCATCTCAGATACATTTCCGCCAGCCTGCGTGGCTTTCAGGTTTGAGTACACGCTTTATCCCGGTTTGCAACAATACAACCACGTTTTTTTCCCCCTTTTAGACCTTTCTGCAAAGCAGCACCCTTACCCTGAGTCAATGCTTAGACTGAATCAGTAATCCAGTACTTCTAATAGAGTACTCAAAGCAATTTCTTCACTAGATGCGATCAAAACCGATTAATGAGAAATAAAAAGGCAGCTGCTTTCTCTAGTTCCTCTGCTGAGTGGATGTGGAAGGCTGGCTGTGCCCTCCAGTGGCGGGGAGAGCCCCCAGCAGCACTCCAGCCGAGCACACACACTTCACTCCCCTGGCTAAGAGACACTTGCTCCTTTATAATTCTCTGCAAGATGATTTTCAAAGGACTTGTTGTACTGTTTGGTTTATATTTTCTTCCTAATGGAATCGGACGCACCTCGCTGTGTATTTGCTTCTAAAGAGGAAGCTGCATTTAAGCCCACATCTAGAAGTATCCAATTACCAGCAAAACCGGTTGAAGCAACCTTTTAAACAGCAGCTTTAGTGATGAGCTCTCCCTGTACCATCTCGGGGTCTGCTTAGGTCTGGGTGGAGGCAGGCACGTGAGGCTGGCAGGGAGCCCGGAGCCTGGGGCGAGCTCCTGCAAGCCCGGCTGGGGACGAGGAGCAGCAGCTTCTCTCCGGAAAGAAGCTCCCCACTCAGCCTGCAAAGCAGGGAAGACCTCGAAAGATGTCAATCCCAGCTCAAGCAGTTCAGGCTTTGGAGGGGATGCCAAGCCAGCCTCAGGAACCGCAGGTCGAGGGGGGGCACACGCATCAGCCCAGCCTCCCGTCTCTGCTGCCAAATCAGCTTTGCAGCCCTTCGTAAACAGTAAAAAGCTCCTTATTTGTATTTAATTTTGAGGCTTAACTTTCCCTTTCTCTGTGACTGCTGTATGAACGTCAGAGGAGTCAGAGAGGACAAGGAGAGCAAAAGGTCCAGGAAAGCTCTCGTCTGATGGAAAAGGACGGTTAGACACGTCCTTTGAGGGGACACTGGGCAAAAGAAATGCACCTTGAATAACAAACGGATTTTTTCTGTGGACCAACCCTTCATGCTGTGCTGCCAGGGAAGTCCAAGACAGCAAATTTTAGCCTGATGAGTACCCAGCCTGCAGATATCGGCTAGGTCAGACTGAGACGGGTCAGACTGAGCTTCAGAGCCTTCACATCCCCCAAAGGGCCGGATCCTCAATATTCCTTTTTGGCCACACTGGCATATAAAATCTCCCAGACAGACTCAGGAGAGAGAAAATCGTTTACATCTTAGGACATAATTCAGTTTCTAGCTAATGAAGGTTAAAATATATTTATAATTGCTTTCTCATATCTTCTGGCTGCTATGTATTTAATATAAGAATATTTTTTTTTAATGATACGACAGTCTTTTAACCTCATAAATGGTTTACGCGATCTGGTGGCTGGCAGCTGAAGCAAGATAAATTCAAGCTAAAGATACAATTGTAACATTGAAGAGCAAGTGTAATTAAGCCCTGAACAATTTAGAAAATCTACTGTAGTTCAGCTGTCTCATGAGGTCCTTTAAGTCATGGACGGATGTTGTCTTAAAAATATGCTTTGGCTCAGCCAGGGTGAAGGGCTCTGATGCCTCCTGAATCCGGAGTTCCCGGGGGAAGTGATTTGCTTTGTATATGCAGGAAATTGAGTTGCATTCAGATGGTCACTGCCTTGTTCTTTAAAAGGTGCCATCACAAATTCTTTCGGGAGCAGCAAACCTCTAACACACAGTAGGGCCGTCTCACTTGCAGGAGTTTGTGAATAACCAACGTTTGTTCAACAAGTGCCTAACAAACTCTTAGCCTTTACAGAACAGCATTGTTTGCCCTGCTTTTACAACCAGTAATATTAAAAAAAAAAGCAACACCTGCACCTCGAGGTTTACCTTTAGCAGAAGAAACGGTGTGATAACGTTGTAAGCCATGTGGAAATAATCTCCAGCACTCGGTTTGTTTAGAGGGAACCACTCCAAAGGTAGGATTATCTGAGGAGAGGGGGAAAAAGAGCACATCAGTATATCCTTACCACCCAGCTCACGATTACAGCCCCGTCACTGGCTGAAAGACGGGGAGAGAGAAAATCCTTGCTTTAGACTGCCGCTGCTTGCTAATTGTCAGCTTGACTTCGCGTAGCTGTTAGTAATGAAGTTGGGCAGCTCTTCTTGCAGTAAGCATCCCTAAAAGCGCAGTCTGGAAGTGGGTGCTCAACGCACAGTGTAGTTACATCTCAGCCGTTCACTCCTGCAGCACTGCCCAAAGCCGATGCCATGAAGTTGTGTGGCTGAGCAAGGCATTCGGGAGTCCTGCAGCAGTGGAACTCCGTTAACCCTCTGCCACGTGCAGATACCAGCAATAAAAAATTACGTCTGAGGGTAATGGCCAGTTCTGCCCTGCACCATCTGGAGAGCAGGAGTCCCAAGTTCCAGAGATACAGGTAAGGTATGGGGAAGAGCAGTAGAAACCTCTCCAGGTCACTTGAACAAAATCATAAAGTTGTGGGATAGATGACATGGAACAAGTTTCCCAGATACCTTCCCTGTGGTTGGAGCAACACGCTTGGTACCAGTTATGCACACCAGTACATCGCAGCGGTCCTCGTCTCAAGGACAGCTCCTCAAGGGCGTCCCTTTGGTGTAGAAAACAGCCCATGGGTCTACAGGGGACCACCAGGGCTCTGCCCCCTGTCCTCCACCCTAAATAAGCTGATTGTAAGCAAAACAGCAGGCCTGCCTCTGCCACGCTCACCATCGCAATGGGACGCCCGAAGTCCAGCACCCAGTTCTGCAGAGTGAAGTAGAACCACAGATCAAAATGAAACGGGGAGGTCTTGAAGGTGTCCTCGTTCTTCACTGCTCCATGCCTAGGGATAGCAGAAGTGACAGTGTCAGCTTTAAGTCACGTAACAGGTTTCCAAAGAGGCAGGGAGCAGACTCCAGGTTTGCATCCCCACCCAAAACCTGTGCTTCCCTGGCTGCTGGTGTGCCTCCAGGCTTTGGGATCTGTGGAGTAACAACAAAGTTGAGAGGCCAAAGAGAGGAGGAGGCAGTACAGAAAGGCAAAGCGTTGTTAATAAAACCTGGCACATCCTCCTAAGAAGGCTCTTCCTGGCCCAGAAGTGAGCACAAAAGCAGGATGAAAAGCTTAAGTGCTGAATTAAGTGCAACTATTTTTAAATTTTGCATGACAAAGCAAAATTCAACCCCCATGGCACTTCTGCTGAATGCTAAAAATGCGTCGATGCCTGGTGGTACTCGGGCACAGAGATGCTCTGGACACACTATCAACCTTCATCTTCCACTCTGAAGATCCTCCTCCTCCTCTGCCTCTGCAGAGCAAGGCCTGATCCAACCCTGTGCAAGTCTTTCCATCAAATAACCCCCCAGCACCACCGGATCTTCACCTCCATACGAGAAAAGCAGATGAATCGCTCTCCCGCCGTGCCGAGACCAGAATGGTGTCAGCCCGATCAGCCACGAGCTTGCGCTACCTCAGCCCACAGTCCAAACCTGATGGATGGAGGAAGAGGATGGTGGTACCCTGGACAAGTTGGGGTGCCCTGGATGAGCCAGGAGAGCTGTGGCTCCCTGGAAGAGGCTGTCAAACCCTGGACCAGCCGGGGCAAGGCAGGTGAGCCAGGGTGCCCTGGATGAGGCTGGGTGCCACGGCCGCGCAGGGGAACCCTACAGGAGGCTGGGGGACCCCGACCCTCCGGGACACCCTGGACAACCGCAGCATCCCGGATGGGGTGGTGGTACCCGGGATGGGGCGGGGGTATCCTGGGGGAGCACGATGGGCTGGATGGGGTTGGGAACCNCGCGGCCGGTGGCCCCGGGACCGCCCCGGCCGGGGAGGGGGGTTGGAGGGCGGGGGCAACCCGGCACAGCCCGGACCGGCCTCCCCCTGCCCGTGTTCTCCCCCTGCAAAATCCAGGGAGCTGATTTTATTTGCCTTCCTTCTCCAAAGCAGGAGGGGAGAACCTTTGCTGTTTCGGAAGCAGAGGGTAAAGGGAGAAGGACAGTATTTAACTCCTTAATTGCTCTGTAGATCAAAAGCTCTTGGCCCTGATGTGCGGCCACGTATCTCACCTGGGCAAGAAAATGAGATTCAGAGGTGGGAAAAGGCTGGCAGAGAAGGAAACGGAAAATACAGCCTGTCCCGTGCAATCACTGAATCGTTTTAAGCAGGAGGTTTAATGGAAATAAGGCGGTGGAGCACAGCGTGGCTCTGCCGCAGATTTGGCTTACTGCCACGAGCAAATCACTACGTGTGGCAGGTCTCGTCTCCATTACCCTGGAACGAAATAACTTGTGTTCTGCACCCGCACGGCATAAAGCAAATGGACATTATTATTCCGAGGAGTCGGGAAACACGGATGTCTTGCTCCGTTCCCTCTCGTCCTGTGTTTGCCCAGATAAATGCCGTCAGGTCGGGAGGGCTCAAGGGCAGTAAAAGTGGGAGGCAGGGAAGGATCTGCCCCTCCTAGGACTTAATTTGCGCTCCCTGGGACTTGTAGTTTAGGGTGTAAATCGTGAGATGCATCTGCATTTGAAATAAGCAGAGCTCCTCGAGTGGAGACGCAGCTTAAGATGTGCTGCTGGTCAGGGGAAATGGGCATTTAATGTGGTTTGATGCACTGAAACCCTTTGGCTTCTCACCCTGCTCCTGGGTAGGACCAGACCGCAGTGAGCTGACACACCAAAGCTGACGAGGCTCCAAGAAGCTGCAGATCAGAGACCTCGGTCTCTCTGCTGAGCGGTGCTGCCAGGACGGACGGCGGCAGCATCGGTGCTTCCTCATAGACCTTCTCTCTGCCATTCCTGCTAACCCATGAGGGAACACTGAGTGGCACCCGGGCAGCGTTTGTTGGAAAAAAAACCACCTTGAAAAGTGGAGGAGATTGTTGAGGTAATGGAGACAGGTTCCACTTAAACTTACCACGAACCCTGCTTGTCGCGTGGTACCTGACATGCGTACCTGGCTGTTACCAGCTGATCCTCCTTGACTGAACACCGCAGAGCTGACCGCAGCCTGACTCGCTTCCCTCTCCCCTCTCCAGGGCTCCTTCTGGCACTGCCGGCCGGGCAGCCAGGCCGCTGCTCACATACATAATGCACGGCCCGGCCTGCACGAAACTTTCCGCAAAGAGCAGCGGCTCCAGTTGCACGACTTTAAATTAACTATTAATACGGCTGATACCGTATCCCCTTGAAGACAATGGCGCGTGACAGACAGCGGCGCAGGTGGTGTATCGTGTTTCTTACCACGGCCTTTATCGGTCTCATGTAACTGGTCGCAGCGTGGGGCACCTCCAGGCGGTCTCTGGGAGATGATCGGTACAGAGGAAAGGAGAGGCGGCCAAGCAGGTGGGTTGCCTTTAGTTGTCGGTCAAGCTGATACGTGTGCAGCCAGGCTGGTAATGGCGTCTCTGAAACCAAGGACGAAGCTCCTGCGTGTGCTGAGACTGGTCACCACAGGCTTGTCGGGGTGGAGTCACGGCCAAGGCGATGAAAGCTGCTGGTCCCTTCTTTAAAAAAAAAACAACAAACTGAAGGCCACTGGTCTCCTGGGGTGCATTAAAAAGAGGGTGGCCAGCAGGTCGAGGGAGGTCATCCTCCCCCTCTGCTTCGCTCTGGTGAGGCCACATCTGGAGCACTGTGTCCCGTTCCAGGCCCCCCAGTTCAAGAAGGGCAGGGAACTACTGGAGAGAGTCCAGGGGAGGGCTGCGAAGATGCTCAGGGGACTGGAGCATCTCTCTGGTGAGGAAAGGCTGCGAGACCTGGGGCTGTTCAGCCTGGAGAAGAGAAGACTGAGGGGGGATCTCATGGATGCTTATCAATATCTAAAGGGCGGGTGTCAAGGGGATGGGGCCAGACTCTTTTCAGCGGTGCCCAGCAACAGGACAAGGGGCAACGGGCACAAACTGGAACA
>VYXH01004012.1:42079-114527 GCA_013397275.1 Burhinus bistriatus | reverse complement strand
CGAGGGGGCCGCATGTGCCCCCCGCCGGGCCCCGAGGCAGGACGGAGGAGGAAGCGGAGGGAGAGGCCGCCCCGGCGGCGGGGCAGGCCGGCAGGCCCGAGCGGGGCCGGCCCGGTCGTCGGGGCCGTAGTCGGGAGGAGGAGGAGGCGGCGATGGAGGGTCTGGCCGGGTACGTGTACAAAGCGGCGAGCGAGGGGCGAGTGCTGACCCTGGCCGCGCTGCTCCTCAACCGCTCCGAGAGCGACATCAAGTACCTGCTGGGGTACGTCAGCCAGCATGGCGGGCAGCGCTCCACCCCGCTCATCATCGCCGCCCGCAATGGCCACACCAAGGTGGTCCGCCTGCTCCTCGAGCACTACCGCGTGCAGACCCAGCAGACCGGCACGGTCCGCTTCGACGGGTACGTAGAGCTCGCTGCCGCCCGGTCAGGCCTCGGGCTCGGTACCGGCACGGCGCTCAGCCAGCGGGCCTTGGGAAAGTTGCTTTATTAGCCGTCAAAATGCCTTCGCTGTCTGAGGTCCCGCGCATGGGCCCTAAATACCTTTCTGAGATCTCCCACCTGAGATCTCCCAAACTGTAGACAGAATAACGCTGGCCGCGGCCTAGAGAGCTCCTCGGCGAGCTGCTCCTCAGCGAGCAGGTCACCTCGTGTTCTCTCCCGCTGTGCCAAAGTGGCCTTTTCTGTGACATCGCTTGCTGCCGCGGGTGACAGCAGGCTTTGGGTCAGGGTAGGGTGGTACCTGCGCCCCAAGAGCCAGGCCTTTGTTTAGTCAAATTGAGGGGTTTTCCGTGTCCAGCCCAGACATCCCAAGGAACATGCCTCCCTTGCCGCAGGGAGCCGATGCATGGGATGGCTGGGAGTGAAATGTGACGTTTTAGGACAGAAAGGGAGGGCAGGGGGTGCCTGGCATTCACCTAGGACCCAGCCGGGGCAGCGGTGCGGACGCTGCTGTTAGTGGAGAAGCCTGGCAGTGATTTCCAGGAGCGCTGCGCTGCCACGCCAGAAGGCGGGAGGAAGGTTTTTAAAATCTCCCGCAGCGCTCCTGAAGTTCTTGCCCGTACGTCAGCCTTAAACCTGGGGCTGACTAATGGTGAAGGTAGATCGGTCTTTTGAGCAGCTTCAGGTTTTGCTGGTAGCTTGCACCGGGAGGAGAGCTCGCATCAGATACTGAGCGAGAGGGATCGTCATGGGTCCCCGCGGATGTCTTTCATCTGGCTCCTACTTGACGAGCTGGAGTCATGTCTGTGCAGCTCCACCTGGCCCAGGGAAAGACTGGCGTGGTTCTTACGTGCTGAATGAAGGGGGAGGAACCGGCTCCCCTGTGTGGTTTGGTTTTTCTTCTTTCTTCCTCTTCTCTTTTTTTTTTTTTTCACAAGTAAAAACTGATCAGGAATACCTAGGGTGAGGTCTGCCCCGAGTTTAGTTAAAGGAAGGGCCTCTCTTGACAGGAAGCGACAGGAAGGGCTGTCAGCCCCCCTCTGCTGCTGAATTCTCTCCTTGCTCAAGCTGTGCCTTGATGGGACTGCGATGTGCTTGCCAGAGCCGCTGCCGGGTACAGATTAAAGGAGGTGTTGTCTGAGACACAATGGGCACAGTGGGAGTCGCAGCCTGGTGAGAAGAGAGGAGGCATGTGATCCCTGCGTTGTTGGCGTTGTTGGCGTTCTTCTCGAGATAAGGTGGCACGGCAGCTCCGCTTGTTTGGGCTTCAGGCTTTTGACTTCTAAAAACGTACTTATAGTGCACTGATAAATCACCTGGTGTTCATTAGCAAATCCTAGGTCCTGACTTTCGTCCTGTTTTAATATAAAAGTATTTTAGTGTGGTTATTTACAAAATAAGGAACTTCTTACTGTGAATAAAGGTGTAGGCGTCTCTGCGTGCCAGAGCTCTTAAATGGCCTCTGAAGTGTTGTCTAGAGATGTTGGATTTACAAACAGCCACGCAACTGTTCCCATTGAGATACACGAGAGCTTCATAAAATGATAAAAATCACTGTTAAAGTCAGTGTCTTGTCATATTTTAACTTCGGAAAACGTGACTGTTTGGACATAGGGAAATAAGATATTTGTTCCTCCTCTGTGATTTGGGATGTGCCTTAAGTGTGTATTAACTGCAGTGTGGATGCTGCCTGTTTCTACTTTAAAGTGCTGCTTCAAAAATCAGGGGAATGGAAAGGACATCAGCCTTTATCTTTGTAGTTACACAACGTGCTGGATTTGGGAATGAAAACAGCTTAAGAAACTGTGATGCTTTGCTGGAGTTAACTGCACCCTCCTTTACGAGTGCCAGCAAGCTGTCTACAAGGCCACGACGTGAAACGGATCTCTGAAACGGTCCAGCTCAGAAGACCTTCTGCTTTTTAACTTTTTTTATTCCTGAAGTTCCATTTGTGTAACTAGAGTGGTAGTCTGTTTCACGGTGCGGTATCTTGAACAAGGAGTACCGGCGCAGTGGAAGTGATGGCAAGTTTGCAGCTCAGGGAGAGAGAAGAAGCAGAGTGATACAAAAGTCTTAAACCGGCTTTGCTGCCAGGACCGGTGTATTGTATAGCTGTGCTGTTATTTGTGTCTGAGTTTGGTTTTTCTGTGTCAATATGTGAATTTTAAGTTTTCGCTCTTTCTTTCATGTATCGGTTTCTGGCACAAGGGGTCAAAGAAGCGGTAATTCTTGTCGCTAGTCTTCCCAAGACCTCGGTAGGCTGAGGGCTGGAGCTTGCAGGTAGGATCTTCGAAGCAGCCCGGGAAGTACTAGTGCAAAATGTGGCTAAACGCCCTGGCTGCTTTGAAGTTTCAGCTTCCAACGCTTCTTCCTTCGGGAGGTCTGTGTGCTTGATAAGTCTCTCGTTCTTTTACCTTGGCTATCCTGGTAAGTTCCTTCAAGTACAAAAATAGGATGGCTATAAAATACCTTTCCATGGCTGGGTATGTACGTGCCTGTTGCATACTGCTCGGCTGCCGGTAGAAGATGCTTTTGAAAGAGCATCAGTTTAACTGCTTGTTTCTGTCTTTACGTTTTTAGCTTTGTCATTGATGGAGCCACAGCGCTGTGGTGTGCAGCAGGAGCCGGCCACTTTGAAGTAGTCAAATTGCTGGTGAGTCACGGCGCCAATGTGAATCACACTACAGTGACCAATTCGACTCCCCTGAGGGCTGCGTGTTTCGATGGCAGACTGGACATTGTGAAATACCTGGTGGAAAACAATGCCAACATCAGCATTGCCAACAAGTACGACAACACTTGCCTTATGATTGCGGCTTACAAAGGCCACACGGACGTGGTGAGGTACCTCCTCGAGCAGCATGCCGATCCCAACGCCAAAGCCCACTGCGGTGCCACGGCGTTGCACTTTGCGGCCGAAGCCGGCCACTTGGAAATAGTGAGGGAGCTGGTCAAGTGGAAGGCGGCGATGATGGTGAACGGCCATGGGATGACTCCGCTGAAGGTCGCTGCCGAGAGCTGCAAGGCTGATGTTGTAGAGCTGCTGCTTGCTCACGCCGACTGTGATAGGAGAAGCCGGATTGAAGCTCTGGAACTTCTGGGTGCCTCATTTGCAAATGACAGAGAAAACTATGATATAATGAAGACTTACCACTATTTATATTTAGCGATGCTGGAGAGGTACCGAGACAGCGAGAATATAATTGAAAAAGAAGTTCTTCCACAAATTGAAGCTTATGGAAACAGGACTGAATGCAGGACTCCTCAGGAATTAGAGTCTATTAGGCAGGACCGAGATGCCCTTCACATGGAAGGCCTCATTGTGCGAGAAAGAATTCTGGGCTCGGACAATATCGATGTTTCTCACCCCATTATTTACCGGGGGGCTGTTTATGCAGATAACATGGAGTTTGAACAGTGTATCAAGCTATGGCTCCATGCGTTGCATCTAAGGCAAAAAGGCAACAGGAACACTCATAAGGACCTCCTGAGGTTTGCTCAAGTCTTTTCTCAGATGATACACTTAAACGAGCCCGTTAAGGCCAAGGACATCGAGAGCGTTCTGAGGTGCAGTGTCTTGGAAATAGAACAAGGCATGTCCCGGATCAAAACCACCCAAGACTCTGACATCCACACAGCCGTGGACAACTACGAATGCAACATTTTCACCTTTCTCTACTTAGTCTGCATCTCTACCAAGACTCAGTGCAGTGAAGAGGATCAGTCGCGAATCAACAAACAGATTTATAACCTGATTCACCTCGATCCCAGAACTCGGGATGGCTCTAGTTTGCTGCATCACGCGGTCAATTCCAGTACACCGGTTGATGACTTCCACACGAATGATGTCTGCAGCTTTCCTAACGCACTTGTCACAAAACTCTTGCTAGATTGTGGTGCTGACGTGAACGCTGTGGACAACGAAGGAAATAGTCCGCTCCACATCATTGTCCAATACCACAGGCCCATCAGTGACTTCTTGACATTGCATTCCATCATCATTAGCCTGGTGGAGGCTGGTGCTCATACAGACATGACGAATAAGCAGAAGAAAACCCCTCTTGATAAAAGTACAACCGGGGTGTCTGAAATACTCCTTAAAACTCAAATGAAGCTGAGTCTCAAGTGCCTGGCTGCCCGAGCAGTACGGATCTATAACATCAGCTACCAAAACCAGATCCCCAGAACTCTGGAAGAATTTGTGAAGTTTCACTAGGCTACGTAAAATCTTTCGTGGTGGTGCTATCCCGGGACGACATCAATTGCAGACAGCAGAATACATATGTATACATGGAGGTGTTTATTCTTTTGGTTTCAGGTTTCTCTGGATTCAGTCTGCGGCCTCAGTTCTCATGCAGATCTTGCGGGGGGGGGAGGGAAAAAAGCCTCATCCTTTTCCTGTAGTCAAAGCTGATGTTTGAGATTTGGTCATTTCTTTTGATTAAAAGAATTGCTTCATTATCTCTTTGTTTTTATAAACAAAATGAAAAGAATCCCAATGTAACTTGTGCAGAATGTTTTGTTTCCAGTACACATCTCCACTTACAATTTGCAGCCAGATGCTTTAGGTAGTTATTTACAAAGGCATCTCTGAAAGCCCATGTCACCGTGCTGCCAAGGCAGTAGCTTTGCAAATTTTAAAACTTCTTGGCATGAGGTGGGAGAGAACAATTGGAAATTACGTGGTAGTTGGTTAAAAGTGAAGTCTCAACGTACAGAGCTGTCCGTTGCTCTCATACCTCACCATCTTTTTAGGCCTTTCAGTTAATGCTGAAGATGTTGGTAACATTTTAAAGTTGTGGTTTTTTTGTTTTGTTTTTTTTTTTTAAATTAAATTTTGAACAGCCGTTATCAACAGCTACAGACGTATGGAATGCTCTGTTAGGAAATACAGGTTTAAATTCAGCTATGGTATGTTCATCTAACAGTAGTTAAAATATCAAGCTCTTCATACTACTACAGTAAGTATTGAATAACCTTTGAAAAAAGAACTTGCACATTGACCAAAATGAACCAGAGTCATGGTTTCTTTTTATGTAGCTAAAAGTCGCGCATATGTAAAGATCATGCATGGATACCTAGAAAATTGGTAGGGTATTTGTGTTTGTGTGTGTCCCAACATTTCAAAATGCTTTAAACTTGTTTTTTTGTTGTTTCAATGATCAACATGCACCTTTTTGATTCAAAGTATGTAAAACTGCACTCTTGGATTCCAGATGCTGTATCTTCCTAACGGAGTAGTCTGTCGCCAAAGAGAGTCTTCCTTTGGAGCAGGATACTGCTTGGAACTGGCTTTTCCAATAAGCGTGGAGTCTGTGCCTCCCTGAATTGGACTTGAGGATTTTTCATGATTTTTACTCCTTTCATTATGAAAATCTCTATTGAAACTGATTTTTAAAAAATTGTCCTATCATAAAATCTTTTATGATAAGCAACTGATTGTATAATACCGCTGTTGCTTGAGAAAGTACTTCTCCTTGGTAGAAGTTGCAGATACTCCGACAGTAAAATGTCACTTGTTTTGACAGGCTACTGAAAACTCTGTTTATTTTAAATGCAGCTTTTTAACTGTCAGATGATGAAAGAATGTTCTGTAGGTTTTTTTTAAACAATCTGGGTAGAACTTTCAGGCGAGATTTGGGCACACGTTTCTACTTGTATTGCAAATAAATAAACATTGAATGTGGAATTAGCTTGTAACTCTTAATTTTTGTCTAGTGCCAAGCAGAATAGCGCTGCTTAGATTGTGCGGTACCGTAAGCACTGGCTGTTGTGTCTCTTTCAAGGGAAAAGCTTTAGAAATACCGTGTCTTCAAAGCTGCAAACTTCACTCTGCTAGAAACTAGCTCCTAGAATGAAAAATGTGCCTCTCACTTGTATCTCAGGTAGGTTGGACTTAAAACCCGTGACTCTTTCAGCCGGACGTCAGGCAAAATGGCAAAGCCAAATTCAGCCACCTGGGGCCTTGATGCAACGAGTGGATGTTGTCAAAGGGTTGGGAAGGTGTTAGCGTTTCTAGGAATTGTTGCCCTAAATGTCTGCCTCCTGCGTGCTGAGCAGCATCCTGAGGGCATCAGGAAAGCTGCAGTTTTGTGTTTTGCGGAGAGTTCACAGTGGCAATTTTTAACCTGGTTGTTGGAAATGCAAAAAAATGTGTTAAGTCACTGGGGCTCATGGTGGGAACAGGGGAATGCGTTCGGTCTCCCATTTTGGGCTTGTGTCTGTTAACTGCTAAAGCTTTGAACCTGAAATTCGAACAACTTGAGAACACGCACCACATGATTATTGTTTAGCTAGTGAAGTTGCTGGTAGCTGACTCAGTTAAAATTAACCAATGTATGAATCGGTGTGTATGTGTTACAGGAAAAAAAGTCTTCTGTTACACTGCGCCACGTGCGTCAGACGGCGCCCCGATGCCTTGCTGTTCCTTTTTACCCTTGCGCATGTGTAATTCGTGATGTGCCTGTAGTTAAAACAGTCGGTGGTCCTTGAGCCTGTTTGGCTTGGGAGAGGGCTGAACGCTTGCAGCGACTCACACCGCTTGCTGTATAACAAAGCGGTCTGCAGTGGAAATAATTTCGAGTTGCTGTATCATTGGTTTCCTTGCACTGTGGGTTTTGTTGGTTTTTTTTTTTCCTCAGGACCTGCTTCTGACATGGAGTAATCTAAGTAAGTGTTGCGTGCTTGTGAAATACCCGTATAAAACTGTTCTTGGAACAGATGTGCACACTTGAAATAATCTGTAGGTAATGATAAGGTGAAGGAAGCTGCTCCTCCCACGATTCTGCTTTTTTAATTAAGAAAAAAAATGTTACACCAGACAATCTTGTGGAAAAGCTGCTTCTTCCTCCCTTCCTGTAGCTTTGTTCTGATCCTTTCCTGCTTTTGGCTCCGTTGCAGGGCATTTGCTGAGGTTCTGCTTGCTTTGTGCCGTTCCTGGGATGGTTTCGGTATGTGAAGACCTGAAGAGAGAGGATGCTGTTACCCAGAAGCAGCAATAAAACTCGTCAGTGGATTGCAAAGCAGTTTATAAAGCGGGGGAAGGTCTGTGCTGGGGAAGGAGCAGCTGATGCTAAAGCTGCTCCTGTCTCAGGTATGGTCCCTGCTCTTTGTCCCGTTCCTGATGAAGACGAGTAAGGTGGCATCATGCACGTGCTGTTCTGCTGCCTGCGCTATGGCCGTGAAAGCTCTTGGCCAAAGAGTAGGAAAAAAAAAACAAACCCAAAAGGGGTGGGTGCCTGATTCTGCATGCCGCTGGGCGCAGCAGAGCCCATCACGGCTCTTGGCATCCTGGGACCTTCCCGCTCCTTAGTCTGGAAATTTCTTTTTCAAGCATTAAAAGCTGAAAGAGTGCGCGTGCTCTCTTTGTGGGAGTTATTTAAAGCTCTTTTGATTTAAAAAAAAAAACCAACCAAACCTGTACAAACCCCACAGGTGCTCCTTTCACTGGGAAAAAGGGAGCTGCGTGACGTCCCCTCCGCCAGGGACAAGGCGTGTGTGCGCCCGTAGGTGGTGGTCTGTTGTTTGTGGAGCTGGCTCAGCGCAGAGAGCTGCTGTTGGAGAGCAGGCTGGCTTTTCAAAATACACCTTCCCGAGGGCAGCCCACGCTCCGGGGGGATGCAAACCCTTGGCAAACCTGGAGTCTCAATCCATCTGTCCGGAGGGCTGCACTCCGGGAGGCGAGCAGAAGAGCAGTGCCACCGCACACGGAAGGAGCTGCAGCTGGCATGTCACATGCTCGTCTTTGGGTCAGCTACGCTTAAACCCTGGTCCTTAGGTGGTGATGAGAGCCCTAGCTGGTTCTGGTGTTACGCAGCTGTGTGAAAAGCTGAGGTTTTTTTCAGTTGTTTATTCCCCAGGCTTCTGGGTCGCTGCGGAGGCAAACCCTGCTGCGCTCCACCCCAGCGCCTCAGCAGCAGCACGCAGGTGAAGGCACTTAGTCAAGAAAACTGTTTTCTGAAAACAAGACACTTCTTTTATTTTTTTTTTATTTTTTTTTTCCAAATGCTGGGACTCCTTTTGTATTCGGCAGGGATTGCACACCAGCCCCATCGCTGCTGCTGGCACGGAGCCCTGTGCCAGCCCACAGGGGGAGCGGTGGCTTTGCGGGGATCCCCATTTGCTCCATTTCCCCCTCCCCGCGCTCACACCAGGGTTTGCAGGATCAGGCCCTGCCTGGAGCTGTGCCACCGTGTTCGGCACAATTAGTTAATAAGTTTATCTGAAGATGGTGAGAGCTGCTTCTCGTCAGGTGGGGCAGGTTAGGAGAATGTGTTTTACCGAGGCGTCCCCCGGTGCGAGTGAGAATTTGTGAACCCAAGTAACTCTGCGGAGCAGCTCGACTGCTTTGAGTCATGGAATCATTTGAGTTGGAAAAGACCTTTAAGCTCATTGAGACCAACCGTGCCTGCACTGCTCTGAGTTAAATGGCTAAAAGCTGTCGGTGTAAGTCGCTTTAAGCAAGTTCTCAAGAGCTGCAAACCCTCTTTACGTTTCCACCCGCGGACAGAGAAGTGCTGATGCTTTGATGCCCTCTTTAGGTAAGGAGAAGCCCGTGGCAGGGCTCGTGTCCCATTGGCACCCCAAGTCCCCGCCGCTGTTGGGGGCAATGGGAATTGTGTTCCCAGAGTGTTTCGACTGACTGGGAAGGAAAGTGCAGCTTCCCTTCCCGCAAGGGCGCAGAGCAGCTGTCGCACCCCAGCCATCCGGCTGCGGCCAGGTACGGCCCCACGCCTCGGCCAGGGACGGCGCCGGGTACCGGGGTGGGCAACAGCCACTGCTCCGGGGTCCTGGAACACTGCTGGGCCGGAGAGGTGCATACAGGGACAGAGCGAGCGAGCGAGCGAGCGAGCGTGCGTGTTCACACACACACACACACACACACACACATACATGCACACAGATATATATGCCTGTACATATATATATAGATGCTTTTTTTTTATATACACACGTACATAAGCACACACGTACATACACACACATGTGTACATACACACAATATGTACACACATGCACACACAGAGATCCTCGCTGGTGCACAGTGTCCCCTGTGACCACAGCTGCCCAAAGTGGGAGGCTGAAGATGCTCTCACAAATAAACGCATGCTTATATACATATACCACTCACATACACACACACACACACACACATACACACATGTAGCTACCCATTCACACACACAAACACATATATGTAAAGGGCCCCCCCTCCCCCACACACACGCCCAGGCTGGTGCATCATCTTGCCCGTAAGCATGGTTTCCTAAATCTGGAGGGTATATACACACACACGCCTAGAGACATGCATATAGCGNGGATTTGTGAGCGGAAGCTGATCTAATGTCTGTTGAAATTAAAAAATACATATACACACACATATGTGTATGGGCGTGTAAGTGACTCAGGCCGGACAGCAGCGGGAGAGCACCCACCACCCCTCCACGTCCCTCCGCCCGCAGCTGGGGATGCCGTGCTGTGGGATCCTGCCCAGCCCTCGCTGACCTTCTCGAAAGCCTTGGGGGGGAGATAGACAGACAGACAGACAGACAGACAAGCGACAGCTCTTTTCATAGCACCAAGGGCTGAGATGCTTTTGGGCAAAGCCTTGAAAAGCAGTTAGTGGTTTGTTTTTTTTCCCTTTCCCCTAGCAATAGAAGGTTGTAAAGATGCCATCAGCAGCCCCCGTGCATCCTGCCCCTGTGCTCGCAACAGCGGTGAGGACAACTGGGTGAGCACGAAGAGCGAGAAAAAAAATAGATCTGCAAAATTTGGTCTCTCTGGGGCCGTGGGAGCGCTGGCAGTGCCAGCATTGCCTTGGACTCCTGGAGCACAAAGCACCCACCCTGGTACCGGCACTGGGATTTCGGCTCTCTGGGGTAGCCCTGCACCACAGCCAGCCCCCCCCCCGGGGGCAGTCGAGACCTGAATCTGCCCAAAACTCTGATGTTAACAACTCCCGTTCGAGGTGAGGATGCTAGCAATGAAAAAATCAGATTTTCCCCCCCATTTTATACAATGCATGGGGCTGATTCTGCAGTACACCTTCCTCTGGGCTCACAAAGGCACTGGGGCTGCACCTCTGGCTGCTTGTCCCAGCGGGAAGCATCCCCTTAAAAACAGGCTGCAAAAACCTTGCATCCCACAATAAATAAGCGGAGGAAAAAGCCTGAGCCCCGTCCTCCTCTGCTGCGTCCCAGAGGGGCTGGGCAGCTCCCGCTCGTACCCAGCCAAGCCGTGGGAGTGGGCTAGCACAGAATGGGAGGAGAGGCTACTCATTTTTAAAATACCGTATTTTTAATCCTTAAAAAATACTAGGACAGTATTTAACAAACTTCATTACACATCCGGCGGACATATGCTTTTTTTTCATCCATAAAATTAATATTAGCATAAATAATTCTGTTATGCAAAAAGAAAGATTTTTGTCAAACAGCACCGATCATCCGGTTTCGTGTGACACCAAGTATGTACAATTATAATACACGTGCGGACCCTTGCTGGACACAAGCTCTTCAAAACTGCTCAAGTTTGTAGAAAACATTTCAAACTGGTTTTTGATTTTTTAAAAAAAAATTTTTTGAATTTTTTTTTTCTCCTTTGCTTAAACAGGTGAATATTTTTTAAAATAAGTATGTACAGCTGGACACTGGAGATTTGCATTAAGGTGCTTTAATTTGCTATCATTTGTATTCAGTGCATTAAGAAGGCGGCAAATTAAAATCTCCACCCAATTGCTCCGGTTAACGAATGCAACGCAGTTTGAGAGCCGGGGCCAGCAAAGCCCAGGGGTTTGCTCCAGCTCAGCCACGGGAAGGAGCAATCCTCATCTTTCAAGGATATTATTTTTTAACAGATTTTTGCAGCCCCACAGTTTGCCCCAAGTTATGGGGCACGTTGCTTCTGTGGCCCTTCCGTCCCCGCACCGCTGCCACCTCCTTGCAAACCCAGTTTGAAGCTCCTCTCGCTGTGGCACGGAGGCCACCGGTAGGGGCTGGGGATTTTTGGTATGTGTAGGGGTATTTTTTTTTGGCTTTTGGACCTGTTTAGGTGATTTCGCACAAAAGAGGGGGGTACTCGCATCTTGATGCAAACCCGAGCTCGGCACCCAAATCCCTCGGCATGGAGGCGAACCTCTGCTCCGTAACCGGCGAGGGGCTGGGAGAGGGCGAGGCGGGGGGAACCCGGTGGCCCCGGCAGCATCACTCCAGCCCTCGGTTGCTCCGCTCCCGCTCCGCCGCCCGCCTGCGGCTCCCGCTTTTAAAAAATCCAAGCTGTAGGGATTAAAGAGAAACAAAAGAAAATCCCACCGTTACTTCAGCTGATTGCCGGGAGGTTTAGAGCCTGAATATAAATAATACGGAAGCGGGAAAGAGGTTAGAGAAGCTTTTGGTGATGCCCAGTGGTGATGAGGGGCCTGTGGGGTGTGGACACAGAGCTGAGGGGCCAGGGGGTCCCCTCCACACATGGGGGTCTCCACCAAGCCCCCAGCGCGTGCGGCTTAAGGGCTGCTCACCTTCCAGAGCGCGAGGACGAGCAGGGCCAGGAGCAGGAGACCTCCTAACGTGCTCCCCAGGATGATCCAGATGGGGATCTGTGACTCCTCCGCCTTGGAGATTTCAAACGTTATCTGCAAGGAAAGAGCATCAAAATACGCTGCTGCCTCTGCTGGGGGCAAGAGCTGGGGGGGCAGGAGCAGGGGGAACGGTGCAATGGTGGGGATGCTGAGCACCCCTCCTTTGGGAAGGCGCTGGAGCTGCTGGGGAGGATGCCCACCCCAGGTACCAGCAATTTGGCTCAGGTTTTCCCTGCTGAATCCGGGCACCAAAGCTGCCTGGCTCCGGCCACAACTGCACCGAGTTGCTCCGGGCTCTGCAGCGCTGGGCGCCCGGTGCAGGTTGCTCCTTCTGCCGGCCGCCGGGTTTTTCCCGCTGGGGTCAGAGCGGTGTTTTGCAGCATCCCCAAAGCTGCTGGGTCCACGTGTGACCATCCTGCCGGGGTGCTCACCTGGCGGCTGGGGTCCTCCTCGCGGAAGATGAAGGGGCTCCCAAAGTGTCGCTGGAGAGCGGCGTTCGTGGTGAGCTTCAGTGACTTGAACTTCAGCTGTGCAAAGAGATGCTGGACGTGAGCACTGGTCACAGGAGAGGACCCAGCACCCTGGCCGGGTGTCCCCCATGTCTTTGCATCCATGCTGGGGACGCTGTGTGCTGCATCCGTGGGGGAGGAGGATGCAGGTCAAGTTGGCGGTGTGGTTAAATTGCAGCAAAAAAGCACTGCTGGAGATTAAATTGCCCACAACGAGGTGCTGTGTGGGATGCTGGATGCACACACCAGTAGAATAAGTGAGATTTGAAAAATAAAAATCACCCCCCCACCACTCCTGGGCTTCCTGGGAGGGCAGGCAATCACAGGAGAGGAAAAAAACCCCAACCGTACATTTTCGTGGCGCGAGGGCTCCTTGCGGGTATTTCTCCCCAAAAAAACCACCTGCTTTGGGAGGACTTACTGCTTTCAGAGACTTCATCCACAGATTGCCACGCAAGTGGAAGTTCATCTCCTCGTTAGGGGCTAATTTCACATTGCAGTCGATGGAAACGACGTCCGAGTTGCTGTGGTTCTGCAAGGGCAGAAGTTTGTGCTGGGGGAGCATCGCTGCCCAGGAGGGGATCAAAACCCCCGGGCTTCTCCCCTGGCACACACCGAGGGGAGCGAGAGCCAAACCCTGGCAGAGGGGCCACGCGCCCGTTCGTGCCCTGTGGCCATGGGGCATCCCCATGCCGGGGGGCTTTCTCTCTGGTTTGGTGGCTACCTGGGGTGGCAGGGCTCAGCCCAGTGCCAGGATCAGGCCCACGAAGGCACGTACCAGGTGGGGGGTGCGGGAGAGGTCCTCCTCGGCAGGCGTCCTCCGGTAGTCGGTGGTGTTGCCCCAGATGTTGCAGGTTGTGTTCTCCTGTGGGAGAAGCCGTTGGGCTCCGAGCATGGGGACGGGGACCACAGCAGCTGCCTCCCCGTGTCCTGTCCCATGCCCACCACCCATCCTGGTGGAAGCCGGAGGGACCCCAGCCCAGGGGCAGCCGTGTGCGCTGGGGCGTCACAGGTGACATGGGGACTCTGCCAATGCTGGCAATACAAAAAGCCCCCACCGAGGCCAAATCTGTCCGTAAACATGCTGTCTCCTGTGCCGGGCTCTTTCCATCACCGGCACGAGAGTCCTGCACGGCTGCAGGGGTGGTAGGAGGCTGGGGATGCCCCGGGGTCTGCTCCCAACCTTCTCACCACTCTACGGGCACCCGAGCCTGCAGTTCACCCCCGGCACCGCTAAAGCTTTCAAGACCCTCAAGAATTCGTTTCATACTGGAGGGAGCTCTAGCTCGGAGAAATATTTGGACTCAACCCTTTGGCCGCTACCATTTTCCATGTTTGCAGCCAAGCGAATGCAAAAGGGAGAAGCCCAGGCACGAGCCAAGACCGTCCGTGCAGGTGTGAGCATGGGAGGGTGGCAAAAGGATGGGGTGACCCGTTGTGGGGTGTCTCCATCCCTCCCCCCCAGTGCAGAAGGGACCCACCTGTGCTTAATGGGTATGAAACCCCCTCCTACCTGGTCCACCACAAATTCGGTCAGGAGCAGGAGGCGGTTGCCTGCCCGGGTGGCCACAGGGACGGTGAGCTTGACGGTCACCCCTTCCACGGGGAAGAAGCCCAAATTCTGCAGCTGCAAGGGCAGAGGAAAGGGATGTGCTCGGGGCGCTGGCATCCGGCGGGATGGGGATGAGCAGGATGGTCGTGGCACATCCCACCTCTGGGATGGTGCGTGGAGGGGTCCCTCAGCCGGTTTAAAACCCCCTCCTTACCTTGAAGGTGCAATGAAAGGGAGGGCCGATGCTGTCGTATCTCTCCAGGGAGCTGTTCGACCTGATTTCGTAGTAGTCCAGGCTCGACGCCCTGTCGTGACAGAGGATGACAGGTCACGAGCTGGGCTCAGAGCAGAGCACGGAGCAGCCCCGCACCCAGCTGGGCAGCCCCAGCCCCTCCGCAGGCAGATTCCTCAAGGAGGGGACTTGCAGTCTGTCTGGCCCCATTTCGGATGGAAACCATTGCTTGGCTCCAGCTCGCGCAAAAAAGACCAGGGATTTTCATGGTGTTCCGCTTCTGCAGTATTTTCCTTTTCTTTGTAGACTTTTTCTCGCCTTTTTAATATAACAGAGACATCCAAGGCCCTGGTCGGCAGTTTGAATGTCACGAATAAATCTCGGGAGGTAAATCACATCTCTCACAGCTGGAAAGGAAGGGAAGGAGCCAGGAGCACGTGACGGGTGCTTGTGGGAGCCTGGCCGGGAGCGCCTGTGATGGGATACACGCTCGCCACATGGGGCATATGGCCCAAAACCCCCAAAACGCTTTGAAATTATTTCCCCTTTTTCCCCCCCTCCCTGAAGGTACCCAAATTAGAATTTTTTGTGCTGTTACTTTTCCTCCAAGTTTTCCCCTCTCCTGTAAGGGCGATTTTGGCATTTGTTAAACTGAGAATCCCCCCGCTCCCCATAAATTGTAAGTATTAAAGTGGTTTTATTTTCAGTGCCCCTCTGCCTCTAGCGTGAAAGAAATAAAATGACTGAAGGTCTGAAAAATCTGCGAAGAATTACAGCAAGCGGTGCCAGGGAATGTGCTTCTGGGATCCACATTTTTTTTTTTTTTTTCTTGTAATCAGGTTAATAAATTATCACCTGTGCCTCAGCTCCCTGCTCTCCTTGGACCGAGGGTGCTCTTTGCTTTAGTTACTGTTGATGCCCAAACCCTTCCACGCGTATCCCTCAGCTGAGCTTCTGGTGAGGTGGTTTTTAGTGGGATGGCTACCAGCCCAGCCACTGGCTAGTAACACATGCTATGAACATTATTACTTACAATAAGTACTTTTTCCCCGTCAAAAAAAAATTGCCCTCACACCTATTTAATAACACTTGTGCCTTTAAACGCTCTGAAAGCACGGCACCTTGTTGCTTCCTGCTGTTCATTTTTATAAGGACCCGCTGAGCGGGATGCCCCTGATTTTATGGCTCCTTCAGCCCCCTTTTCTAAACAAATTCCCCAAATTAAAGCTCAATTTGCACTTGCTGCTGTTTGAATGCAGCTCCCGTGGGACCAGTGCTGGTTTTCCTGAAGGACACCCTGCAAACCACGTCCCCCCCGTGAGCTGCATCCCCTTCTGGAACACGCACCTGGTGAAGAGCAGGTCGGCTTCGTACTTCAGGTGAAAATTCAGGTGGGCAAAGTTGTCCTCCTTGGTGCTCTCCTTCTCCTCGCTGTCGCTGAAACAGCACCGGGGCAAGCGGGGATGAGGCGGGAGCTGGCTCCCCTCCGAGGTNGGGGGGGTCATAGGAAGCAGGTGGGGAAGGGTTGAACTTTTGCTTTTTGGCCAAAGGGGAAAGAGAAGCAATTTTATTCTGTAACTTCTATTAGCCCAAGGCCATCAAAGTAGATCGTTTGGAGAAAGGTTTCACACCCAGCAGCCTTGAAGCGGTGCAGCAGCCCCCGGCAGAGCGAATCCTCAGCTGTGCTAATAATTGATGAAAACGAAAAAAAACCCAAACCCCTAACGAGATTTCACTTGGCTGTCAGAAAAGTTTACCAGTGCAGGGCAAGTGAGCGAGGAGAATTTTTGCAAAGCTGCCAGGAGATATTTTTCCTGGGAGTATTTGCCATTGTGAAGGTGGGTAAGAAAGCGGCACTGGCCGGAGCCCCTTCTCCGCTCAGCACAGAGCCTGGCAGCGGCTGCACAGCTTCCACGTGCCCAGAAAAATGGTGGATATCAATATAGAGATAAATAAAAATAGCCTGGTTTGTGAATACAGGGCTGCACATTCTGTAACAACCCATGGCAATCAGTTTTCCTTGTGGTTATTCCCCAAGTAAAGCTTCCAGAATCGCCTACGGCTATGGAACAGGGAAACCCAACGCAAGCTGGCAACGTCCCGTCGGCCTCGCGAACACACGCAAGGGAGAAAGCAACCATTAACCTGTTGGCGATCAAGTAGATCTCCATGCTTTGAAGGAAAATTGACTTGCTGAATTCAAAATCCAGGCGAAAAGCGACCTGTGGAGGTGGGAAACAGATTGGAGAAAACATTAGTGGGGAAAAAAAAACCCCAACCCTGAGGCTAGGAGCGGTGTGGGGGCTCTGGGGGTGAGAACATCCTCCTGCTCCCATCGGGAGATGCTGCCGGGCTTTGGGCAGAGCCTCGGCTTTCTAGGGAGAGAAGAGGCCACGCTGGGGATTTGCAGGATTTGCTCTCAGCCCTGTACGCTGCATTTTTTCCGCTCTGAGATTGGAGAAGCGAGCAGCCCCCATTTGGAAGAGAAACCCTCCGGGGGACCTGCAGCGAGAGGCCGCTCACTCCCATCTGCGGCACGGGGTCGGCTGGTGGGGGAAGGCAGCCGGAGAGAGGCCAACAACAATAAAATGTGATAAATGTCACATCTGCAAGAGCTATGGCAATGACCTCAAACTGTCTGGGACTACACAGCTGAGCATAATATTAAAGCTCCTGCTGCTCTCGGGCCAAATTTCCATTTCCAGCTTGTCTTTGTTTTGGCAGGACCTGGACTACCTGATGCCACGCAGATGCATTCTCAGCCCCCGTAGGTCATGGGGAGCCGGGCTGCTGCGCTCTCGTGTACGGCCACAGGCATCTGAGAGGGCTTTTTTGGGAGCTTTAAAGCCTAGCGAGGTGCCTGGAGCTCGTCCGTCATTTTCAAGCTTCTGACAAGGAATGGCTTCAGATGGATACAGTGGTTGGAAAGATTTTTCTTTCTGGATCCTGCTTGTCCTGGCCTGTTTTCCCATGGAGGTGCAGGACAGGCAGGTGGGATTTCGCAAGGTGGCTGCAGAGAGTGGCCCTGGTGAGTGAGGTCCTGCTCTGCTCATGGCATCTCCTCACTTTTCCTTCCCTACCTTAATGCTGCACGTAACGTTTCCAAAGGGTTTTAAAACCTGGTCCTTGCTGGAGCTGGGCTTATACCCAGTGCTGGGAACCACCATGAGCTGTGGTCTGGAGGATGCCACCAGCCCCAGGGGGCTTGGGCAGGCTCAGAGGAGGGTCTAGATGGACCCCGGGTGTTGGAAGCAAGGAAAATGTCTCAGAGAAGGGTACCTCATCCTGTGAGGACAGAGCTCAGGGAAGTCACCAGCAGTGGTTTGAAGCCAACATTAAATTGCTCCAAAGGACTGGAGTAAAACTCTTTGTCTTGGAGGAGCTGGGTTTGATTTGGTGCCGGGTGATCTCCTAGCATCAAGGCAGCACCCTAACCATCCCCGTTTCACTAATGTGCCTTTCAAACACCAGCAAAGGACAGAGAAAAGGAAGAAACCAAATGTTTATCTTCAAAAATCCTGTTCAAGCCACCCATCTGGAGGATGGATGGCTGTGGCCCCGCAGCCTTGCGTGGACAGGAGGGAATGGCTTTACCTTGGCCTTGGCCCGGAAGAACGGGTAGCTCACGTTGCACACTTTCTTGTTGGGGTGCTTGTCTTCAGTCACGCAGTCAATGTTGATGTCCGTGTCATCCTAAAAGGGGACACCAAGCGTCCATGACACTGGGCACAAGCCCCACGACCTGGCTCTTTATGAAAGCAGCAAACACACCCATGGGGCTCAAAACAGGCTTTAACTTTTGGAAAAAACAACCAACCAAACCACTCAACCAGCCCCGCTTGCCGCAGGCTGGGGATCCTTCCCAAGCAGCTAAATTTCTAAGGCCATTCCTGGAGAGGGGCATTTCTAGCAAGCAACTTCCAGCCCTCTGATTTAATTCCTCTTTAGAAATTTAACTACAGCGGTGAATGAATGAACCTGATTATTCTTGGCACTATAACTGGGAAGAAGAATATTTTTCTGTGTTGAGGAGTCACAGGGAAGCATCAAGAGATAACTCGAGTTATTATGCTGCATGGCCACCAGCTAAGCAGTAATATTTAATTTCCTCATCTCAACAATTAGGTTCCTGCTGCTTGAACACCTTCCAGCTCATCAGCCAGGCTGGGGAAGCTCCTGCCCATCACAACGCCCAAGCACAGGCTGGGGTGGGATGGGACACTGACCCTACTCCTCCTGCTTGGCTGCCAAGCTGCAGTAACCCTACAAGAGGTTGTAGCCTCGTTGCATGCAGGTGTCCATCCCCACCATGAGACGACGAGCTATTCCAGTTTTTGGCCCTGTGTTAGACCCCATAAGGGTCTTGATTTGAGCTCCTGCCACCGGACAAGACCTAGCCAGGAGCTGAAACAACCCAGCACCAGCTGCAGGGAAAATGCCTTGACAGCCATCAGCAACAGCCCCGAGCTTTCTCCCAGCTGAGATTATGGACTTTCTGGGTCCACAGCTACTTTTTATTTGGGTCTTTGTACAGCCTCCGACACAAACATTCATCCCCTCCAGTTAGCAATTTGCCTATTTGCAAGCAGCAGCAGCAGCAAGGAACCCGTTAACAGAGTGATGCTTCTATAACCAGCTACAAATATTTCCTGCAATCGCTGCTGCATGGTGCTTTCTGTTACCGAGCATCGCAGGGTTTTTCCCCTCACTTAATTTGTAGTAATCTCTCAGAAAACGCATTTTTCTTATTTTGTGGGCAACGTGCCCCACAATTTTCCCTTGGCACGTCTTATAGAAAAACAAACGCAGGACATGGGATCTGCGGGTGGGTATGAAGTCATTGGGGGGATGAGGGAGGAGGGCTCAGCAGCATCAGCATATTTCCCAAACCTCACTGGGAAAAGGGAGGAGTCGCACTGAGAGGAGCAAGTGGTGGGGGTGAAATATTGGGGAGGGCACCCGAGACACGGGGCCGGGCTCATTCAGGGGACAGCCGTAGAGAAGTGGCATCGCCCGGCTCGATGCTGAGCTGTGGCCGTGTTCACATTATCAGCCCGTGCTTCCAGAAGTTATATTTCAGCTGCAAAAATTCGTCCCTGATGGGAACTTGGCCATGTGCAGCAAGTATTTTTATACTATTGGAGCAGAAAAATAAAGAGGGAAATAATTTCGTCTGTGTTTGACCTTCTTTCAGGCTCTTAAAACTCAAACGTTTTTGTATTTCCAAAATAAAGAGCTGAAAGGGCTGTAAGTGCTTAGAAACTAAGCCAATAAACATGTCTGATTTATGAGGGATGGAGACATTTGGGGGCTCTGGTTTAGGACACAGCTTTCTCATCCGGCCAGGATTAGAAGCTCTTCTGGAAAGACCCGGATCTCCCCCGACAGCCTCACCTTGGGGATTAAGCTGGCGAACTGGAGGTTTCTGGAGAAGGAGATGTTGAGGACCGTGCTGTAGGCGTTTTCACCTCGGTTCTCCAGCACCGCCTCCACGGCCACCCTCCTCCTGCTGCTCTCGATGACGAAGACGGAGGCGTCGAAGGAGAGGCTGAAGGTCGAGCAGTCCGGCGGTGCCCTCCGCAGAGCCCGCCGGCAGTATTCCCTGCGAGAGGAGGGCAGCGGTGCAGGCAAGCGTTGCCTGCAGCACCCCGCCGGGACCCAACCCCGGGAATTCTATGTGCATGCTGCATCGGATAGTGCAAGGAAATCCCTGCTCTTCCTCTGCTGTGGAAAGAGGGATCACGAATTCCTCCCATGCACCATCATTTTGCTTGTGATTTTTGGCTAACGGTGCCTGGCTGCCTCAGAACCAGCTAGGAACTCTTCATCAGCTGGGATGTAAGGAAAAAATAGATCCTATACCATTAGCAAAGGGTAAAGCTGGCATTTAGTTTCGATTTGGCGGAGATCGACCTCCCAGTAAGTTTAGTGGCACAAACTCCGCAATGGCAGCGTCTAACGGGTGTTTGGGCGTTTATTTTCTTTAAAAAAGGAAAGGAAAGGAAATTAAAATGTATGGCGGTGCCACCTTCAGAGCCACCTTATGCCTCTAACAGCGGGGCAGCCAGGATGCCGGTTTGAGGGAATAGCTCTGTTCCAACAAGTCGCCTCAAAAGTGGTTTTCTCAGCAGAAATCACCTCCACATCGGCTGCTCTTGCAGGGCACGATCCGGTGCCCACCGATGCCGTTGGGAAAGCTCCATAGGCTTCAGGAGGAACCGGACTAGGGGTCTGGCACCCTGGTAGACCATGCTGTATGCCCACGATTATTTCTAGGCCTTCAGCCACTTAAGATCCATAAATAATCCTCTACCTACAACTCACTTCAACCTCCCACAGCGCAGCCCAGCCAGAACCAGTCATGCCCTGGGTCTCAGCCTCAGGACCAAGAGCTTTGCAGAGCTTTACAATAAATGCTGAATTAGGGGATACAAGTAATCCCCAGGTAGCAGGGCTGGCCGTGAACTTGGTCCAGAGCCCGCTGCCGTTGATGAGAGGTGGAGGTTCAGGCTCCTGTGCTCCTAGATAACCTTTAAAAGCTCTTTAAGCGATCAGATGTAGCGTAAAATTATTTCTGCCGTGTGAGTCAAGCCTGTAATTGCCAAGTGGGTAATGCCAGCCTTGCCTTTATTCCCCCCTGTTATTTACAGATTTGTCTCCCTGGGGCTCATCACCATGGCATCAAATATTAGTTGTTTTGTGGGTTCCCTGAAAAAACGCTGATTCGTTCCAGGCAGGGAGCAGGCAGAGGTGCTCAGAGACCCACTGCTAGCAGAGGTGCCGAGGAGCACCTCGTGGTGGTGCTGGATGAACCTTGTGGTGGTGTTGGATGAAGGACCAGCCATGATGCCAGAATCTAGGGAGCATGGGTTGGGGCTGGGTTTTGGAGCCCCCACCAGTTTGTGATACTGGTTGGGAGGATGTTCTGGGCCACCTACTCACATGGCACTGGGCACATCGCTTCTGGCATCCAGGACTAGATCGGGGACGCAGTGCTCATCCTCGTTGCACCCGTTCCAGAAAGGGACCTGAGAGGGATGACAAGAGCAGCACGGTGACGCTTTGAGCCCCAGGTTGTACTCCAAGGAGAAGGGGCACAGGCGGTGATGCCAGGCTGCACCGAATGCAAACACATTGCTATCGCGGGAGGCACCGGGCGTTACAGCCTGAAGATAAAGAAGCAAAATACCTACCGAGACCTTGAGCGAGGTGGGCCAGCTGTCATCCAGCATCGGGCCATTCTCAGGGTGCTCCAGCTCGTAGTCGATGGAGAACGTCACCGGCTTCACATAGTCAGCTGTGTCCTGCGGTGGACAGGAAGCACCTTTGAGAAGGACAGGGCTTCTGCTCTTGGAGGGGCAGCATCAGAGAGCAAGGTAAGGCAGAACTACAGGCATGTAAAATAATCCATTTTATGGAATAAAAGCTTCGCAGTCTCGTATACTTGGTGTGTAATCATCCTGTCCCTCCAGCTAACCCTTAGCTAGGGACAGGGACAAGCTGAGCTCAGCGATGCTACTCAACACTCATCTGATGGTGTGGGAAATGCTGTACCCTGGAGATGCTGGCTCCAAAAGATGGATGCTCTGGGGTCACCGACCCCAAGCCAGGCTCCCAGTGAGGACAGAGTTGTCCTGCAACCCTTACCTGGGGCTCGGCCATCCCGTAGCGAAGCTGCACCTTTCCTGCAGCTCTATGAGCTCTTCCCATGCACTGCCCCAGCCACACGGGGTGCAGTTAGATGCTCTGAAGCGAAGTGTTTCTTGGGCTAAAAATCACATCTCGAGCTCCAGACTCAAATTTCCCAGAAGTTCATGGCAGTTCAGGCCAGGGCTTGGGGCCAGGCCAGTCTGGCAGCTCAGCCTTCCCTGGCCTCCGCAACATTCTCATCATTCACTGGGAATGTTCGATTTTGGCCAGGTTTGTGCATCAGCTGTTCCCTGTGAGCAATGCAGAGGGTTTTGCTGGCTCCTGCAGCTGGGGAGGGGGACTCTGATGGTCAGAGGGGCGCAGAGGGTGGGAGCACTGGGGACTGGCATGGAGGCATTTAGTTCCCCAGTGGAAAAAATGAGTTTTCACTGATTTTGGAGCAGAAGGACCAGCCTGACCCGGGCATCAAGAGCGCACGTCCTCCCTGAGGGCATGGCCAGCGGCTCGTGGACGGTGCAAGCTGAGGCTGCAATGAAGTCAGCGCTTGGGGACACAGCAGCTGCCGCACACCAGCAGCTCCATCCCTGACCACATCAAACCCAGCGCAAAGAAATCCGGGCTGGAGGATGAGGCATCATTTCCAGCCCCATGAAGCCATCAAGGCTCCTCCAACCATGTCCTGGCGCATCGCTATTTTGCACGTGGTGGAGAGCATCTTTGCTTGGGTGCCTGGCACTCCCCCGGGGCTGGTAGAGGAGGAGACTCCAACCTCGTCCTCCATCACACTCACCAAGACGTGGAACTGGAGCCTGTCGCAGTGCTCCTGCCCGGCGAGCAGCACCAGCCCCTTCTGCGTGTGCCGCTCTCCGCTCTCATCCAGGTGAGCCCGCGGCGTGTACCTGCGCTCGTCGATGGTGGCATTGTACCGCAGCGCTGGAAGGAGAGCAGCACCGTCAGGGCTCCTCCCCTGGGTTACACTTGCTGTATAGCAATATTGGGTCAAAAAATGGACTTTTGTGCACTCAAGCCCCTAACGCCCCACTGGGAGGAGTGTGGCAGGGAGCACGCTAAGGGGAAAAAAAACGGGGAAAATTGAGCTATAGTTGTCGTCGCCTTTTTCTAAAGGACAATTATTTTGGGCAAAGCATCCACTCTCCAGGTCAAATGAGGAACTTTAAAAATACATTATTAAAAGACGCTGCATGACATCTGTGCAGGATATATACTTATTTGCCTTTTATATATGCACATGTTGGCCTGTACCAGTTCTGGAGGTATGGTACCTCAGAGCACTCTCCTCTCCTAGATGCTTTACTGGAGACCATTTGCTTCCTGCAGCGCTGGCAAAAAGAAACAGAAGTTCCTCAACCCGGTGCCCATTTGCACCCACTACACCAGTGCGATGCAAAACGTGCGTAAGCAAAGAGCAACCATCAGCCCCCAGCACGCATCATCCATGGAGTGGCTCTTCTGGGTAGAAATAAACGTAAAAATAAATAAATAAAGGAAACCCCACTCAGTTTTTTGTCCTGCAAGCTCCGCAATGGTAGTGGGGAGGAGGAAAACACGGGATTTGACAGCACAAATCAAAATTCCTGCTCTAGGGGATGGGAGATTTTCCTTTGGCTTCGCTCGGGACCCGATTTCCCTCTGACAGCCTTTGCTGCCGGGCTGCAGGGGGACGAGCCTCTATCGCTTCCCCGGCTCCAGCTGGGTCATGGGCATCCGCCGGGTAGACTTGGAGTCACAGCAACACGCAAGGGTTTAAAAGCGGAGCTGGCCAATAACTTCACAGAGATTCCCTGGGATATTAGGGAAACATGCACATATGGTCGGCAGCTGTGTCCTGCCGCTGCAGCGGGGAGGATGGATGAGCTCTGCGGGACATGGTCCGGGCACGTCTTCTCCTGTCCCGCTGCCTGGTGAGGTGGTGGTGACATCCCCGTCACACGTACCACAGCAAGGCAAGCTGCAGGAGAGCATGGCGCCAGGCCGTAGGTGAGAGAAAAGGTTAAACACGGGTCAGGTCGTATCCTTGGAGTGTTTCTTGGCACTGCTTAACGGCAGAGACACCGTCCCTGCTACATCAGCCAGGATAGGGACAAATTTGTGGCTAAAAAGGGATGTGGCAGATGGCAACGTGCACTCCTCCAGACATGCCAAGCTCCTGGATGGTTTCCCTTGGCAGAAGCTGGGTGTTCCTTTGGGGCTGGAGACCTAAACAACACATGAATTGGGGCTTTTGTCACTCGAGGAGCCGTGCCGCTTACCCAGGCTGGCTGTCTGGAAGTGAGCCGAGAGGAAGATGGCAGTGAAGCAGACGAAGGCCGACATGCAGGTGGCATCCTTCCCGTTCCGCTTGCAGTCCTTGGTGAAGATGTTGATTTTGGAGGGCTCGAAGCGGATGCTGGCATTGATCTGGACCACGCTGCGGGACCTGAGGGGCGAGCAAGGGTCAGGAGATGTGCTGGGGCATGGGACGCTCGCAGACACCTGCAGCAGCCTCCAAAAGCCACCAGATTCACCCTTTTCACACTTTTTCACATCAAGAAGGTGCTGAGGAAGACCAAAGGCCACCACAGCATGCTGATCTACTCTCAGCTCATCTGTGTAGTATTTGAAGAATAAAACCTCTCGCGCATATTTACCTCCTGCTTATGACGGTGAAGTAGCTCAGCATCGAGAGCAGGATTTGGCCCCCTGCGTGCCCATAGCACTTTCAAAGGTGGACCCTCAGGGTGGCCCATCTCTGCTGGGCACGGCTACCCTCCATCTCAACAGCTTCAAGGGACTTTCCAAACATTAATTGATATTTGCAAATATTAAATTGTTCTGATTAAATAAAGACCAGAGGGAGCCTGGGCAAATCACCACAAATTAATTAGCTGGTTTGAAACTCTTGGGGAACTAACAATGAAATGCAATGCAAAACCAACTCTGATGTCCTTCTAGGGTCCAAGTGCATTGAAATCCCACGGCCCTGCTGGACAGGGGGTCGTTATTGTGGAAAGATGGGTCAGATTGTTGGGAGATCAGTTTCCCCCCCTCAAAATGTCAGCATATTGCAATGATCTTCGAGCAGAGGCGGGTGCCAAATGAGATACAGCTAACCACAACAGCACGGCGTTCCCCAGAGAGCCGACGGCCAAGTCTACGAGCCCGTCTTCATTCAGGTCCAGCTGTCCATGGATGCTGCATCCAAAATACATCAGGCCCGGCGCGAGGTCCGCAGCTGCTATCCGCTGAAAAGCAAAGGGGAGAATCCAGACCGGTTTCCAGCAGGAACATCTCTGCCTGCGAAAGAGGGGTTTGCCACACCGACCTCCACCGTGCTGCTGAAGATGGCCCTTTCTAAGCGATTGCACCAAACAAAATTTTCAAGGGAATGACAGCTATTTCTCTTCGGAGGCACCATCCAGAGATTTCTGCTGATTTACTCTGCACGTTTACTATTTCTCACAAGTGTGAGAAATACTTTGTCTATAGCAACCCATTGCACTGAGTGCTAAGCATTGCCCCTAATTTCAAGCACGTTTTCTATGTCCTACATTTGCTTTGTCTTGGACTTCTCACAGGAGAAAACATCCAGCAATAGTAATTAACCATGCAGTACTCCACGTGAATCTGTTGTGCTTTGTCAGTCCTTAAAATGGGCAAAAATGACATTTATTCTGATGGAGGACGAGGACAACCGAAGCACTCAAGCACTGTACCTGCTTGTACTTCTTCAGGATGGTCTCTTCAAAGCCAAGGAAAATGTATATCGCTCCTTGGTGCTCGTCCTCCAAAGGTGCCCCGACGACAAGGTCGTTGTAGGAGTCCTGGTTGAGATCGGGCACAGCGGCAATGCAGGAGCCGAAGCGGGAATTCTGGTAGCTCTGCAGATCTACAAGGGCACCGCTGGCAATGAAGTGGTTCTGCTGGGCCAGCCAAAGAGAAAAGAAAAAAACAAACAAACAAACAAACCAAAAACTAACCAAAACCATCAGCAGCAAGCCTGGCAAGAGGAGAAAACCCCCAAAAAGCAAGCAAACAAGATGCAGTGATGTGTGAGCAATTTCTCTAAGGAAGGAGGTGAGAGTCCTCCTGGGGTCGTGGGACTTTCTGCTCAGCGTGTCCTTAGGGATGGATGAGCCCTGCACCAGACCCACGCCTGCTTCACCTTCCTTTTATAGCAACCTATATAAATAATTGCATAAAAAATTGTGCTTTAGATACGGGTACTCCCGCTGCTCTAGGCGGGCTCTGCAGCCTTGGATGTAGAGCATGACCTGCTCGCTGCCCTGCATGTCCCCGGAGCCTGATGGATTTGGTTCAGAAACTGCATTTTGAGCCAGATTTGAGGGCGGCAGGAAAGCTGGTCCTGGCCCAGAGCGCTGCTGGGTGCCAGGGAAGGGGACGGGGTGGCACGTGTCCTGTCTGTGCCTGAAGCGATGGTGGAGGAACTGACCTTGCTGCTGTCCATGACCCTGGGCAGGAGGGTGCCCTTGGAGGGAACGGTTTTGGGGAAAGCCAAGTGGATGGAGACTGTTTCTCCAGAGAGACACTCATGTTGCAAAGACCCCACCTTGCACCCCTCGCATCAACCTCCTCGGGGCCGGGAATTTTGCCCAGCCGGGAGCAGCGAAGCCTCGAGATGAGGAAGCTCTGCTCCAGCACAGGCTGGAATCCCTTCGCTGGCAGCGAGCAAACCCCCTGAGACTGTTTATAAACACGGAAAACGGACAAATCCTCCTCGAGTCTCGCAGCAGCCACAACAGCGAGGCGCTGCCAAGCTCTGTTGCCTTTGGACCGGGCTGCCGTGCCCTGGGATGGGAGCTGGCGGGTGAGTGCAGCCTGGAGCCACCCCAGGGAGGTGACACGAGGGGACACAGTTCACATGTTAGCGCCCAAACGCCCTGGCCCCTGCGGCATCCCCAGCTTGCCCCGCAGCGCTGCCACGTACCTCCCGCAGGGTGTAGACATAGACCTTCCCCCTCTCCCTGCCCTCGCTGAAGTACATGGGGGCTCCCACCAGCAAAACATCGGTGACGCCGTCGCCGTTGACGTCGAGGGAGTTGATTTCACTGCCGTAGTAGGAGCCGATCTGGAGGAGACAGAGGAGGGGATGGGAGCAACGCTCCCGGCGTGCAGGGGCACTGCCACCCTCCCCAGTGGGGACCACAGGGACATTCCGAGCTCCATCCCTCCTACAGAACCGTGGTTCGGAGCTGCGGGTGCAGCGACAGCCAGGACATCCCCAGCTGCCCATGGATGCATTACAATGCTGAACCGTTTAAACAGAACAATTTGCAAAATGAAGGGGGAGGATTTATGGGGGATCACGTGTGCCAGGTGGAAAAATCCGCGCAGCATCCTTGGCAGCTCGTACCCCAGCATTACCTGCTCTCCCTTCAGCGCCTGGTGGATGGTGAGGTTTCGGTTGTTGTGCATGCTGAAAATGATGACTTTCCCAGTGTGGTTAAACCTGGGCGCTCCCGCAACGTAAATCCGCTCGTGCTTGGTGGATATGACGGAGGAGACGGTGTAACCTGGAAGGGGGGCGGGCGCGGGGTGAGCACGGCTGAGTGGCTCCCTGCCTGCTCCCAACCGCTTCCCCGTGATCTGCTTCCCATTAGCCCCCAGCTGCTGACACAACTCTGGCCGCCTCCCAGATTGGGAAGCTAGAAACCCAGATTTCTTCAAAGATAAATTCATTCGAATAAACCCCAGCGCCCTGACCCTGGGCTTTGGGCCGCCCGCTCAGGTCCTACCTACACCCTGAGCAGCGCAGCTGCACCAGGAGTTTTGGCAGCACCTAATGCAGCCGGCAAACCCTGTGCAAAATCCTTCTCTCGTTGAAGGCAAGTCCAATTCCCCCACCTGATAAGTGTTTTACTTCATGGCTCACATCAAGTTAAACAAACGCTAGCAAGGTGCGTGCACACCGGGAGGCTGCGGCGCCCGCTGCCCTGCTCCNAAACAAACGCTAGCAAGGTGCGTGGCACACCGCTGCACTGCTTCTGTGAGACCCCGGCAACACCCCATCCGAAACCAAGCGTGAAAGACTTTGCTGATGCTTGACGTTAACATTCACAGTCCAATAAAAGCCACGAATCCATCAAGATCGTTGCTCAGGAGTCCTTACGGAAATAACCCTACGTGAGCAAATGATGCTGAGCAATCCCTCTTTCCTACCCAGAAGGGTTATTTTCTGCGCTGGGATCACCGACACCACACATCGCACGCTGGGCTGCGGCACTTGCCCGCAGTTGCAGATGGGTTTGTGTAGGAAGATAGCGCTGGGGATGCAAAATCCTGTTTTTCAAACCCAGCTCCAGGTTCCTGCATGTTCACAGTCAGTTTTAAAAGCTACTTAAACTATTAGAAACTGAAAACATGGCCAACCGTGAAGCTGAATCAGATCACTCGAGGTCACATCCAGTTGAATTTTGAGTATCTCCAGGGATTATCGGGGTCTATAGACCCTTTTCCCTGGATTCTCTGTCTCCCTAAATCATAGGATCATAGAATCGTTTAGGTTGGAAAAGACCTTTAAGATCATCTAGTCCAACCATTGACCCTACTCTACCAGGTCTGCCACTAAACCGTGTCTCCAAGCACCACATCTACACGACTTTTGAACACATCTAGGGATGGTGACTCAATCACCTCCCTGGGCAGCCTGTTCCAATGCTTGATAACTCTTTCAGGGAAAAATTTTTTCCTAATGTCCAGCCTAAACCTCCCCTGGCACAACTTGAACCCGTTTCCTCTTGTCCTATCGCTAGTTCCTTGGGAGAAGAGACCAGCTCCCATCTCGCTACACCCTCCTTTCAGGTAGTTGTAGAGAGCGGTAAGGTCTCTCCTCAACCTTCTCTTCTCCAGACTAAACAATCCTAATTCCCTCAGCCGCTCCTCATAAGACATGTTCTCCAGACCCCTCACCAGCTTTGCTGCCCTTCTCTGGACACGCTCCAGCATAATATTCCTCTCCTGGGGGGATATTCCTAAGCCAAGCATCAGCCTTGAAACCCAGGTCCTGGCGCTGGGCAAGCTGGGCTGCTCAGCATCAGAACGCACTGGTGTTTCCTTAATATTTCTGGATTTCTTTCTCCAGGCAAAGGGAAAGACAGCCCAGCTGAGCTCTCACATGGGTACCCCTTGCACAGCCGCAGCCGCCCCCGCTCCAGGTGCTCGCAGCCGAGCCCGGGGGACACTCTGCTGTCACCCCAAAAGATCACCTGCATGTCCAGGGACTGTTTGTGTCCCCAGCGGAGCGAAGAGCCCCAACACACCGGGGGGCAACCCCACAGCATCCCCCCCAGCTCCCTGCCACGGAGCGGCTGAGCCTGGCACGCACATCTCTGGAGAGAGGCTTCGTCTTGCAAACCAGGCTGATATTTTTACTCCGGGGCTTCAACAGCCGCACATGGAACAGATTAACCCAGCAGGTATTTCCTCCCTAGGCATGAAATTTCATCAGTGCTTTTTAAACCATTCCAGTAAGCGCTGTAGATGACCCGGGCTGGCGGTGTCTGAGCTGCTTCTGCTTTTAAATCACTTTTGTGCTGCACGCCGTGGTCGACACTGGACTCTTCCCAGGCGAGGATGCTCACGTATGCTGCATCCCTGAGCAAGGGACAACACGGGCCTCACGCCGGCGGGAGCTTGCAAACACCCGGGCACAGTACCACCTACGCTGGGAGCACTGGCTGCTATTAGTCATTTAAGAAATACGTTGTGCTTCCTATCATTAAGTGTAAAATCATGAAATTCAGCCCTGGCAGGAGAGCCTCATTCGGCTTTCTTACCTAAATACGCTCCGTGATTTTTCAGCTCCTCTGGGAACTCCTGGAGATAAGATTCCCGCAGGGGAATGACCTTCCCGCTGCTGGTTTCTTTCAGGACAGCTCCGTTCCAGTCGTAGGCACCCACTGCCCCCAGCAAGATCCCGTCCTGTGGGAGAGCAGGAGTAGTTTGAGGGGATTTCTTGCCAAGTGGAGGCAATTCTCCCCCCCACGCTGCCCGTACGGGCAAAGCTGATTCATGCTGCGGTGGACAAGGGGACGCGATGGGTTGGTTCTGTGTGAGAACACGTACGCGGGTCCCTCAAAGCCCAAATCCTAGACTATAATCTTACTGGGGGCTGCAGAGCGCAGAAGAGAAAACCAGAAAATGATCCTTCCCAGAAGTTTCATGTTTTACAGAAAAGGAGGGAAATCTCACAAATGGAAAAGAAAAAAATCAATAAAAAGAATAATAATAATAATAAATAATCAAGCAAACCATTCTCCAAAGCACACCTGGAAAGATGGAGATTTTAAAATGTGCTGGAATGACATTTCCACCCTGTTCTTATCTTTTCAGCATGCTTTTCCTCCCCAGGAAAAGCCCAAGCAGAAATTCCTACTGGCTTTTTGCTCAGACCTGCCAGTCCGCGGAGCCCGTGGGTGGAAGAAGGGGACTGACCATCCTCTGCATCCCATCACCAACAAGCGCCTTTTCCCCCACGGCACATCCCAGCACCTTGAGGGCGTGGCATTGGGATGAGCTGCTGCAGGCCGGACCTATGGAAGGTGCCGGTCTCCCAGCAGCTCCCTTCCCCATGGGATAAACCGACAGCAACAGCATTTTCTTCCTTATGCTCACGTTAGCAATTAGGCTTCATGATTAATAACTTGCCCAAAGTCCCCGTCTCCCCACCTGCAGCTGCCAGTGATGATAAAAAGCCCAGGGTGCCCGCTTGCACAGGCAGGAGAAAAAAAAAAAACAACCCACGTTTACTCTCTTACTTCCACAACATGGGATGAAAATCCAGTCTGGGACATTTCCAGTCCAAAGGAGATTTCATTCTTGTTGGTTCCTCAAAAGAAAAAAAAAAAAAAAAGAAGAGAATTTGTATTTAATGGAGTGGTTTACCTTCCTGGAAGGGCCAAGCTGTGCCTTGGTGGGTCGGGGTGGGATAAGCACCCACCTTCACCCCACCTGGGGCACAGAGAACCTCAGTTGCCATAAATGTGCTTGTTTCTCCCTAAATCACCACAACTACACAAACTCGTGCTGCTAATAGATACTGGGAGCTCTGCCGTGGTGCAATTCTCTCCTTTCCTAGCTGTGAGGTCACACAAAAATGCGGATTTAGAGGATTTCACTTCATAATTGCAACTGGGTGAAGCTTCTCACTCAGGGAAGCTTTATTCCACGGAGAAGCGTTGGGATGGCTGGACCAAGATAACTGACAAACTAGTGAGGAGTTTGTGAGCTGGTTTGGCCAAAATTCCCCCAAACCCCGAGTTGTTTAATTTCCAGTGAAAGCCCTCCATCTTCTGTTTCAATTGTTCGTCCCAGGATGTGCTTTTCCTATGAAATTTAGATAAATTTAGTTTTGGAGACCGACAACCTTGTCACAAGGCAGAGAGAAGCACCGTCATTCTGAATAAAAATATTTCCTGATATTTAATCTCAGCCAATAAACCAAAAAACCACACATTATTCCCATAATCCCACAATGCCTCACATTCCAGGGAGTCCCTGGCAATCGGTGCGTGGTTTTTTGCCTGCTTATAGCCCGGCGGGGTTTGAACGGAATTTGATGGGCGAGAAAGACGCTGACACCCAGATGACCCCCATGCCAAATTTCAGAGGTTTTCTATAAATGACAGGACCAACACAGCTCTGCGAATAATGGTGGCAAAAATGAGGCGTCACCTTTCAAGGAGAGGGCGTCTGTGCTCCTGATGCTTGAGGGATGCAAACCACTCAAAATAAAGATGTTTCTCAATATATGAAGATATTCAAAGTGTGATTTTAGGTTCTGTATCAAACAGCTATTAGGGAAACCCCCCAGTGCGATCCGTTCAAATTCAGCAAACCGAGGACCGACAGCACATCTGGAGGAACCCGCTGCACCCTGGATGTGTTGGGGAGGAGCACCACTCACCTTCCAAGCTAAATATCCTTTCCCCCAGCGCATCCACAATGTCTTTGAGTGCTGCTTCATCTGTGACATTAAAGAAATGCTTGTCATCTGGGTCACTCGCTATAAATTTTATCTCGTTCAAAAAGGCTTCGGGATTGATTCCTCTTCTGTTATAATAACCCAATACCTAGGTTTGAAATAGAAACGCAAGACTCAGGGGCTTTCATGCGATGGACAGAGCCATCCCAAAGCACTTGAGCGAGGGTTGTCCATGTGGAAGGAGCCTGACAGCCTTGGCATCTGACACCCCGTTGTGGGAGCAAACCAGGATTTGCTGTAATTCCTCCAGGCAGCCCAGGCTGGGCTCCTCTCATGCAATTCGGGTGCCCGGCACAATGCAGGGTCCTGCCTGTCTCCGGCCACAGTCCCCGCTCTGGCAGCCGAATCCGGGCACGTCGCCGCCTCCTGCAAAAGCAGGGCCGGCAACAAGGACCTCTGCCGGGAGCGGTGGAGGTGGGCTGCGCTGCCAGCCCCATCGCATTGGGGTGCATGGGGCGCTACCGAGTTCTGCATGGCTTTTGCAGCCATTCGCTGCCGAAGGACCCCCACCGCCACTTACCGCCACCGCGTATCTGGTGACGTTGTCCTTCTCGCTGTCCTCAATCACCTTCTCCAGGTCTGGGCTGTCGTGCGACTCTCCATCTGTGATTACAATCATTACTCTCTTTGCCCCTTTCCGGCCACCTTTCTGAAACGCTTCCGAGCTGCAATTGAAGAGATGCCCTGGGCTGCTCAGCCTCGCCAGGCGGGTCGCAGCTCCCACCGCCGTGCGCTCGCCGAAACTGCCGCGGCTGCCGAGGACGCCCGCCCCATTGCCCGCATCGCAAAGCGCCGAGCCGGTGTTTGGTGGGATGCTAGCCCTCCGGGGGGAGGCAATCGGGTGCGGGACTCTCATTTGAGGACTTTAAAAGGGGATTTTTCCCACTGATAGAGCTGGCTTCTTGCAGGAGAGGAGCCTTGAATTCACCAAAAAACCCCAAATCTGCAGCAGGTCGGGCTGCTGTAAAAACGCACGGGAGCAGGCGCTTGTCCCGGGTGACGGGGAGATGGAGGTGCGGGACGGGGCTGTGCTGAGCTCCCGGGCACCCAGCGGGGGCTGAGCTTGGGTAGGCTGGGGTAGGCAACGTTTAGGGGCTGAGAGCTCAGATCTGGGTGCTTTCAGAAAGAGGTCACGTTTTCACAGCCTCTCTGCGTCCTCCGCTTGGTCCAGCTGCGGTCGAGGACTAAGCGGTTTTGCAAAGCATCGTTTGTTAAAGCATCAATTAAAGACCAAACGGTTGTGCAAAAGCATTTTTAGCCTGGCGGTATCCCCTGCTTCCTAAGCAGCGAGGAAAAGTGAAGGGGGAGAGAGGGAAGGAAAAAAAAAACCCAAGTGATTTTAAATTTGTTATCAGGAGGAAGGGGAAGGTGAGCGATTTTTACCGAGCAAACTCTATCCCATAGGCAGTCCTGGTTTCTGTACCTCCTCTTTGCTCTATGTGACTGGCAGCCGCTACCACGTCTTTTACAGACCTGTAGTCATTTAAATGAAACTCGTGGACGACATCTTCTCCGTACTGAACAACTCCAACCTAGGGATTAAAGGAATATCACAGACGATGCCAACAACCCACCGCGTGGCCAGGGCCTGCGACACAACGAGCGTGTTTTGTCCATCACGTGAAATAACAGTCACCGTTAAAAAAAATCAATCACTCTGTCCTGGTTTGCTCCAGTTTTCCCTCTATGGGACCACTGATAATGCTCAATTTTGGTTCTATTTTCTGCCAGCTCTCACCCACGCGTGGCTACCGCTGCCCTGCTGTAAAGGTTTTGGGGTGATGCAGATGTGCTGTAGCCACAGCATCTCTAGATGGGACCCAACGGGGATTATTTGTGCAAATTGCTGAGGATATCCCTGCACAAATCCCTGCCCAAATCAGCCCACAATTACTAATAGGAAGAGGATGGACGGCTCTTCACAGCTGCGACAAGCTGCTTCGGCACAGGGCAATACTTCTGTATTTCCACATGATTTCATCCTGCCCGTGCCTGGTCAGGGTGTGGGGTGCTGCTCTCTCCATCGCTCATTTCGGGACATTAATATGATTATTATTTCCACGGGCTCAGCTTCAAAATCCATAGATTGAAAGTTTATTTTGAAAAAGCAAGGCACCAAATTATAGCATATTGGCAAAAAAGGGATATTGCAAAGGCCCCTGAGCGCAGCCAGGGGACTCTGCCCGGCACCGGGGGACACACAAGTTGTGCAGGGGCTTACTTGTATCTGGCCGGGGCCAATATAAAATTTTTTCAAGATGTTTATCAGGAAGTGCTGAACTTCAACCCAAGGATATATGCTGTTTGATCCGTCCAGAACTATGATTATGTCCATGTACGTCTGGCATCCTGTGAAAAATATGCAGTATGTTATTGAAAGACCTTGGCAAGGCTTGTAAAGGGGAGATTTATGGCTTCATTCCTCGCAGTCAGGTACTTGCTCTTATGATTTCTTTGAAAAAAAAAAAAAAGAAATCTTATTTCAATCATTCATAAAGACCTTTGGGCTTCAACAAGGTAGAGAGAAGCCACAAGCATCCTCTCTGCTGAGAAAAGACTGGATAACTTTCTAAGAATAACACTCAGCGGTATCTTTTCTGATTTAGATTTGGGCCTTTATCCGGTCTAATATAGCTGCATACTTCAAAGAGCGGCCCGCTGCAGGCAGGATCCGGCCTCCGTTCCTCCCGCAGAGCAATGCTTTACCCCTGAGTCACTCCTCAGCCCTGCCTGTACTCGCCATATAACGCAAGTCGGGCATTTCCTCCCCTTCCCGTTAAATCCTCAGCGACGAGGCAGCCAAAAACCCCAGCGAGGACCCCAGGACTCGGCTCCGCAGTACAAGCCGAGAAGGAGTTAGGCAGTCAAGGGGTTTTCAGCATTGAAAATTGCTCAGCATCATCTGTCTAGCTTGCTTATATTTTATAACATTATTTAGAAAAGTTGTAGAAAACCAGAAGATGCTGAATTTTCCAGTGACAGATATTTATTGGTTGCCCTTTTCACCTACTGTAGTCATTTATGGGTTAGCGCATCCATGGACCAGAGTCTCACAGGCGTCACTCCCACCCCTGTGGTCCTCAGATGCGTGCCACCATCCCGATGGTCCCCTGCTCCCCCTGGGACCCAGGGAGAGGAGCCAACCCCTCGCATCCCACTTGCTAAATGATAACGCTCTGCTCCTTAATCAGCTCCTCTCTAAAAAAAAAACCAAAACCAATTACGCTTTGCAGCAAGGGCTAAAAGCTAAAGCTCCTGGCCATAAAGAGGGAAGCGACACTGAGAATTTGGTGGTGGGCTCTGCCTGTACTGCCTCTGCCCCCCAAAAGTCCGGCTTTCCCATGCCCTGCTCTATGCCGTGAGAATTAATTGACACCAAACGGGTGATGGAGCTGGGGCATCGCACCCCGTGCCCAGCTGGGGCAAGGAGCTTCTGGAAGTCCTGATGGTGCAGGACCGGCTTCTGCAATTTCTTACCACCTGCAGGAAAGCCAGGGAGCTTATTTCATACCTCAGCATAAAATCAAGTATCCAAATTTACAAATTTGGGCCAAAATATTTAGCTTTCACTCAATGAACGCTTTGTTTTGTGTGGCCAAAGTCTCAATTCTTTGTTTATTTTGCCTTCCTAGCTCTGCTGATAAAATATTCTGGGTACTTTTATTCCTGGTTTTGGAAGAATAAGGTATTTTTTGTCTTCCCTGGGTGTCAGTCAAAAGGAAAATGTTTACCAGATGTCTGTGTACGTAACCCCCTTTGAATCACTTCCCTGCAACCATTTCCTCTGCTCTCTTGCCTTCGCTTAAACACTGACATCGCTTTGTTTTCTCAATGGGACTGAAGCGATTAGAGAACAGAAATTCCCTCTGACTTCAAAGGCGGGGTTAGAGCTGCAGGGCAGATTGTTTCTCGTACTCTGCAGAGCCGGAGCCACCGTCTTGGAGAACCTGAAGTTGGAGTTGACCCGGGAGCACATGCCCGTGGTGTAGTAGGAGCTCCCGCACTCGTGGGACCAGAGAGGGCTGCAGGCCTGGGGAGGCGGGGGGGAGGGAGGGGAAATAAAAAAAATAATAAAAAAAAGTTTAAAAAAAAAATCAAGCATTAGGGATGAGTTTAAAATTGCCACTTTTTAACTGCTGCTTTGCAAGGCTGTCCTCTCCTGTGGCATCTTTTTTCCCATGGAAGGTGAGGTTTCTGAGCCCCACGGCGCGTAGCGCACATACATAAACACACAGAGAGGTGCATTTGCGTGCCTTTAGGTGCTTGCGTACATGCATGTGGCTTCGCATGCCTTTACACGCCACGTACGTGCACCTTGCTGCGACCTCCCCGCACGGGGAGGCCGGCTGTGCCGAAGCCCCCGTTCCTCACCAGAAAGCTGTTGTCCTTGGGGTTGGTAGCCAGGCTGAGGCCGAGGCGCATGTTGTCCTTCCGCTCGGAGACGTTGGAGAGCGTTACCCGTCCTTCGGAGAGAGGATGCGGTTAGGGACAGTCGCCGGGTAGGGACACCAGCCACCCAGCCCACCTCCCCGTGTTGCTCCTCAGCATCTCTGGAGCAAGAGGGAACCCAGCTGAATGCCGGAGGAGAGTTGTCCCGGCACGCTTACACTGCAGACTTTGTGCTTTTGGGTTTTTTTTGGAAACAGTTGTCAAGATGAGAATTAGGGGTTTTTTTCTTACCAACCAACAACTGGGTTTCTTTCAACCCACAAAGAGAAACGTCTGCTCGGAAATGAAGCTGCGAGCCAGAGACGGCATCTCTTACACAGTCAATATTTAGGAAGAAACCCCTCTGAGCAGCTATAGCATCTCATCTTTTATTGCCAGGCCAGCAGGCATTTAGTGGCGGATTTCTCTTGGTGCATTGCTTTCGTTTCCCGTGTCAGCCCAGAAACCGGCAACGGTCCCCAGGGCAGCCCTGTCTTTCTGTTGGCACTAATATCATTTCGCTGCGACACAAACGCTGCCTAACCCAGTCGTCGTTCCTCCAGCTCAGCTTCATGAGGGCATCAAAGCTGCCTCTGCCCAGGGGGTTCCAGCTGTGCCAGCTGCCAGCCACCCTCTCCCCACGTCAGGGGGTCTGGGCAATGCAGCTCCCCTCGAGCAGCCGCGGACCCCCTTCTGCTGTTCTGCCCGAGAAGCAAACTGAAAAGGGGGACATTGGGCGATTTAACGGTAAAACTGGGGTGTTGGCTTCTTCACCCGTGGCCTTGGGAATTTTCTCGCTGAGGTTTAAACTGAGGGGAGGCTCAGCCCCCAAATGCAAACCGAGCTCGAGGGAGCTCAGCCCGATGCTGAACAGCCTCCAGCAACCCCTTGCTTCTCCCCTGCGGACCATCCGGCTGCAGCCCCGTCCCTCGCCCTGAGCTTGCTCTGACCCGCTGTCTGCACGCACGCCGCAGCACGGCCAGAGAAAAAAAGGCCCTTAGCCCAGGTGACAAATCCTCCAGGATGCTGGCTGCAGATGATGCTGACACCAGATGCTGACACCCCGCTGTCCTGCTCTGGTACCCAGGTACGCTACACCTCGCAACCGTGGCTCTGCAGGATGCTCCCCGCCAGCTCGTGCATCCGCTGCCCGCTCGGCGTGGGAAGGGCAGGGGCAGGACCCCTGATCCCACGTCATCGTGGGCTTCTCCACGCTACGGTCATCTCTGCTGCACGCTCACTGTCAGCTTGGCATCCCCCCCAGGGCAGCTCGGAGTCTGGTTTTACTCAAATGGCCTCAGTGGATTGTGCTAACTAGGCAAGCTGATCGGGGAAAAAAATAAAATAGGATGTGCTCATGGAACCGATCCTTTCATTTGAAACTCATTTCCAATGGAAAAAAGATTGCTTTCTGTTTCCAATGGAAGAAAGAATCTTTTAGCAAGATTCAAATTTACACATACGCGAGGTTTATTTCCTTGAAGAATCTCAATGTTCTCATAGCAAATAACAAAAAAGGAAAAAAGAAAACAACGTTTAAAAAACAAACAAACAAAAGATTTGAAGCCAATCAATCAAATATTGCAGATTATCCAAAGTTCCTCCTCTCTTATCAGCTCTGGTAGAAACCCAGGATAGTTCAGATTCATAATGATGAAAAATAAAGTGAGAATGGCTGCTCCAGATGTTCCACTGTTAAAAAGTTTTAGCCCTTGCCCCCAAATCCCAGCGATGCTCCTCAGGACCATGAGAAAGTCCCTGGCTCTCACGTTCCCTGCTGAGACAGGGACGTGCTCATCAGGTGTCCCACTTCGGGCAGCAGGGAGGACTTGTCCCCCTGTGCCTTGCGCTACCCCGACCCAGGGAGTGCATTCCCGATATCGCAATATTGTGCTGTTGGCACGGTTGGTGCTGGACCAGCCCGAGAAACCCCGAGAAAGAGCTTGATCTCTCCATCCAGGGAGGTGGGATTGGGATGTCTGCAGGGCCGGAGCACCCCCGGGGTCCCTCCTCCTGCAATGGCAGTGATGGGGCCCGGAGGTGGTGGGGCTGGGTGATAATTCCCCAAATATCAAAGCCGCAGGGGCAGGCTGGATGCTGAGACCAAAGCTTGCCTGTGCCCAGGGAACCTTCTGCAGGTGGGCACATCGTCCGAGCATCCCCCGGAGAGGGAATACACACACCACCATGTGCAGTCAGGTATTTGCTAGTGGGACCATTATCCATTGATAAGTTTACCCTGATCATGTAATTTACCAGTTTTAGCTATATTAAATGAATAACTTTTTTACTTTATTCTGATTTGCCTGATTTTACCCTAACGTTGCTTAAAGCTCAGCACTAAGGGTAATGTGAACACCTGAAATAATTCCTCATCTAGAAATCCTCCCAAAACATGCAGCCCCCACATTTTTGATGACAACCTGGGCAACACGACAGATTGCATCTTTACAGACCAAAGCAGCGGTAAAAAGCACCATGTTAAAAATGCCCAGCTCCCCTCTCTGCCCCGCGGGTACATGGTACCTAGGTTGAGTTTGGTGCAGTTGCTGTGGGTGTCGCTGGTCACTGGGCACTTGTAGACATCTCCTGTCTTCTGCTGGCCGTTGGTTTCATAGGGAGCTCCCACCACCAGCCTGCAGGAAAGAAGGGTCCGTCAGTGCCCAGGGGCTGGATGGGAGGTGTGGAAGCAAACCCATAGCCACTGCTGGAGGGGAATAACATCATTTCCAGCCCAAGTACGTGGGTCAGGAGGTCCCTTGCTGGGACGACACCACCATTCCCCTGACCTGACTCAGCGCAAGCAGCAAAACCACTATTTTGACTTCCCCTTCCCATGACAGCAGGCAGCAATGAGCTGGGGACGATGACTCACTGCTGCTTGGAGGTGATGGCCGTCAGATGCAACGGGGGCGAATGAATGCCTGGCAACACGCGAGGTCTGCAAAACCATCTGGCAGCGTGGGGAGGGGCGGGGGACCCCCATCACCACCTCAGCTCATGACTGGCACCAGGATGGCACCGAAACACGCAGCATCCACCCGAGGTCCCCACAGCTGGCCCTGGGATGGGGTGGGACAGAGGTGTCCCTTCTCACCGCTGCTTAAGGTAGGAACCTTTCCATGCCAAGAGTGTCTTCAGGACATGGATGTGTACAAAGGAGTCCTGCCTAGCAACGCCCAAAGAAATAGCAAGGAGCTGGGGCTTTTCCCTGCTGAAAAAGTGAATTTCCAGGAGTTTTGCTCCAACCTGGGGTTGTTCACTTACAAGCAGCCCCGAGCCACGCATTTGGGTCCCCAGCTCAGCAGCGAGTGAGGACGCTGGGCACCTATCTTTTCTTTAAAATAAGAGGAGCTGATAAAAAACCACATACACGCACCAAGGGCGCAGGCCACTAGTTGGGATGTATCTGGGATATTGCAAGCATTTTTCTCACTTCTTCTCGTGGACTTGACCAGAATAGTACAAAACAGCAAACCAAAGGAGGAAGAAAGCAGGACCTGAGGAATTTGACCATTCCTTCCAGGCTAGTTCAAAAATACTCCCAACCACGGGTTATTGGCGTCTTCTGCTCCCAATACATTAGCCCAAAATAAATCTGCACCATTGCTTTTTTGCTTTCAGAATCCTATCGGTGGATGCAACCGTCCAAGTCCGGATGGCCAGATAAACAGGACCTCTTTTGTCCTGCACCGCCCTACCCAGCAGCTGGCAAAGCACCGTCCCCGGCACAGATGTTCCCTGTTAGACCAGAAATGGTCATTTTTTTTTTTTTTTTAAACACTGCTAAACACTCATTCTTTTATTCCATCACTATAAAACAGAATTGCTCGCCAAATTAAAACCTCTAAAATCCAAGCAGCATTTAAGGATTCTCATGGAAATAATTCCTGTCTTACAGCTTCATTGCTAACGAGGAGATTAATTAGGGGAAGATGACAACCATCTGGAACTGTCCTCAATAGCATCCAGAAGCGCAGGGAAATCTCGTACCTTCTCCCTGACCTGTGCAAGGAGTTTGCTCGTGTCCCTCTGCCGCGTTATCGGTGCCCGTTTGCTTGTGGTCAGAGACGGGGGGAAGGCGGAAGACGTCAAATGTAGTGAAAGGGTGTGGGAGGGGGAGAGAAAGAGACCTCGAAGATGAAATTTATTTCTTTTTGAGGAGACCCCTCAGAAGATGACGTGCTCACTTTTAAATTCTTCATCCCAATGGAAGAATTTAACACAGAGAGAATTTAACGTGAACTTCTCAGTGCAGCTCCACTTTGATTCCCCCCCACCTTGATTACCCCCCCCAGCAGGAAAATCCCAGCTGAGACTTTCCCATCAACTAATATTCACATATTAATACTATCAGACTAGGCATTAATAAGTACTCCCCAGCACCAGCGGTTAGTAGGTCGAAGCACCTCTTTCAAACGCGAGACGATGACGAGGGCGAACCACCCATTCCCCCGATTCCCCGGCCCTACGTCAGGGCTGGAAGCTCAAAGAAAGCCCAAATATTTACAGTCGCTGCCATGAATGCGGAGGGGTTGAGTAGCTCATGAAAACAGAATTTTTGTCTCCCAAAGACAATGGCATTGTTTTCCCTTTTCGGTTAAATTTAAATGATTAATTAGCTGAAGCTGTCAAATTCTCATGGAAACTTGGCCGCTTGGGAAAAGGCTTTTCCAGCTGTTTGAAAGGTGCCGGTTGCAGGGATGCGCAAAACGTTCCCCGAAGTCAGCTGGCAGAGACGCTGCTCAACTCACGGCTCGCAGGTTGCTCACAGACCTCTTCCCTTACTTTGTAGTTTGTAAACCTGTGCTCTAAATGTTGGGGGTTTTACTTTTTTTTTAAAAAAAAAAAAGTCCCATCCCAAATGACCTAAATCCAATTGGAGCATCCTGCCGCAGCAGGGAGCCATCCCCTGCTCCATTCTGGCTTTCCCCCTCCCCACGCACCCGTGGGTCACCCCAAATCTGCCCCCTCCTGCTCCCTGGGGGGTTGCAGTTCCTCCCCCGCCACGGCCTGATGCTAAACAAGCAGAGCCCTCTGCGAAGAGCGAAGCAGCAGGCCCTTGCGTCATGGCTTGGCTAATAAATGAAGCTTTAAAAGAAAATAAGAACCAAACAAGCCCGCCCTCGCCTTCCTTTTCATGTGCTCCTTATGGGGAAAACAAAAGAGGAAAAAAAAAAAAAAAGGGATTAAACGTGAAAAGCGCAGACTGCTCAGAGCAACATGTCTGAGGACATATTTTTAACTTTCATCCTGGGAAAAAACAACAAAAAAAAAGAAAAAAGAAAAAAGAAAAAAGAAGAAACCCAGGCTGTCGGTGGAAATGCCCCAGGAGCCTCTGCAGTAAGGGGAGTGGAAACCCAACTGCTGCTTTGCCAGCAAGCCGGCATCCGCAGCCGTGCTGGGTCCTGCTTCCCAGTGTCCTGCCCGGGCTGGGGACGGGAGGGCCGTGTCTGTCGCTGCGGGCTGGGAAAATCTCACGGCGAACATCAAAATGATGCGTCAAGCTCAATTTGCCTTTTTTGCTTTGTTTTAAATGATTTCATTACACCGTGCACGGGCAGCGGGCGCAGTGCTTCGAGCGCAACAGGGCAACATAAACCCCAAAACGCTGCTGTGTTTCAGTGTCTAAAACAATTAGAGTCACAGCTGCTCCCTACTGATTGAATTATTGGGGTATTTTTTTTTTTTTTTCCTTTAGTCAAAACATTATCTGGTGAAATTCCCTGTGTCACAGACATTCATTCCTGCCGGTTACCTCGGTACTAAACCAAATAAACTGTGTTTGGCTGGAGCACATCTCCTGGAAAAACATCCGTCCCTGATTTGACGGCATCAAGTGATGGAGGAGCCAGCATTTCCCTGGGAAATTTGGCACGGAGTTCAGCGCTTAAAAATTGGTGGCGTTCGGATCTACCTGCAGGCTCCTGCGCTGAACGCAAGGGCCGTGCCCGTCCCCAGCATCCCCTCCCGGAGGAGCGTACCACCGCCATCAAACCATCTCCGACAGTCCTGGGTCTGATTCTGCTTCATTCATTTAGTCCCTATTTATCTTCATTTATTACTCTCTTGCTTAATTTTAAAATTCTGCCTATTGCCCCTAAAGCGCTGTTGGCTTTTACCTGCATTTTCTCCTGCCAGGAATGTATGAACCAGCACCTTTGCCTGGGTGCAGCTCCGTCCCCTGCCCCACACGCACCACCATCCCACACCCCACAGACCCCTCAGCCTTTTTCCATCCAGCAAATTCCTGACTTTTTAAGGGAATAACGCCCCCCCCCCCTCCCCCAGCACGGCAGGCTCCCTGGGCACATCGCAGAGAGGTTGCAAAGCTCATTTTGAGGCTTAAGATATTTTGATTAAATGGAAAGAAATCAGGAAAGGAAGGTATGTCTAGCTGGTGATCCGGGAATGCGGGGATTAGGGAGGAACGGAGAAGCAGCTATGCTTTTCACAGGATTTTTCAATCAATGGGACACTTAATCTCCTGCAAGGCAAATTCACTTGCAGTTAATTTATTCAAGATGGAACTGGATGAAGGAGTGATTAAGGAGGTTCAGGAAAGGGAAAGTTCAGCTGTGGAAAACTTTCAATGGGCTCGGGGCTCCTTGGAGGGAGGGTGACAGAGGAATGGACTTTGAAATGTTTTTCTCCACATTGGCAACGGTGGAAAAAAATACCTAGTGGGAGTCCAAGGAGAGGCAGAAAGGGCGGAGGAGTCAGAGAGGTGGTGGCACAGGAGGATGCGGGACCTGAAAATGGTCTGACAGCAAAATGGTCTGGAAGCTGGTCTGACAGCGGCTTTCTGCGTGGCCTCTAGCAAAACCTTTTATCAATCTATGGTGATTTTTTCATCTTTAAATAGGAGACAGCTCCACCGAACAGCACAGGCAATGCAGGGCAGCTCTGCTGATGGTGATGGCCCCATCACATTGCACGGGCAGCAGTGGGCAGGCTGCTGTCCTGGCCAGCTCTGCTGGCCACGAGCAGATAAAACCCCTGTGCTGGTGACCACGGGCCACCGCAAAAACACACCTGGGACAGACAGCTGTGGCTGGGCACCGGGTGACCTCCAACACGGTCTCATAGAGGGAGCTCGAGTTGATGGCAATTGCATTATTAAACCCAGATCCATCCCTCAGCACTGCCCAAAGCCCGGGGAGGTGCAGCAGAGAGCTCAGAAGATGACAAAGTGGTTTTTCTGGTCTCTCCATGGAGCAGTCCCACGGGCTGGGGACGGCCACACGGAGAGCTTGGGGCACCTGGGAGAGGAGGGCAGGCTGGCAGCGAGGAGAGGCGTTGGGTCTGGGAGCACCAACAAGACATCCTGACGTGCGCTGGGTTAACGTTGGGTACGTTCCAGAAAGCAGTTTCGGAGAAGCATGGCGCATAACGCCAGGAGCAAAGCAAACCTTTTTGCTTTCCCACCTGGCAGCAGCGAGAGGTTTCACCCAGCCCGGGAGCCGAGGCCGGGTTGAGCAGCAGGGGAGGAGGAGGAAGAGGACGGTTACAGCGGGGAAGTATTTACGCCATCTACTTCAGGTTTCCATTACCCTCAGCAAGGGACAATGTCCCTAGGCGCTGCTACCCAGGAGAGGATGCTCCTCCCGGCCATAGCTGTTTCGTCCACATCCTTCTCTCCTGCATGGAACGTTATCTCCTCCCAATCCATTCCTGATCATCTCTGGCCCTAGCGCTGCTTCTGGGCACGTGTCCTTCACGCAGCTCCGGAAGGGCTCTTCTTCAGCACCCAGTTTTGGGCTGACTCCTTACCAACGAGCCATTTGGGCTCGTTATTTAGCGGTGATTGCAGGGGAATGTTACACCCTTTGCAAGACACTTTTTCCCACTGGATACCTGATAAATCATCCCCCGGCAGAAGCATTCTTGGTGGAGGCATTAGACCCTCTCGCTCACCCCCAAGTCTCCCCATATTACCCCAATTAATAGACAAGCTACTAATGGCAGAGCAGTTGTAGCGCTCCACCCCCACACTTGGGGAGTTTTAGGGGATTCCTCTCGCAAGACATAGCACATCCTTGCTTTGAGGTTCGGGTCCCACTGACCCCGCAGTGACCAGCACGGGCAACCAGACCCAGACTCAGACCCGCTCCTGGGCATGAGCTTTGTCCCCATCCCTGTCCCCTCCTGCTCCTGCACCGGGACGACCTGCAGGAGGCTGTCCATCTGCCACCGATGCGCACAAGCACCCTTGGTTGGTGGCGTTTTGGTTTTTTTTTTTTTTGTTTTTTTTTTTTTTAAAGGCTGAGCAATGTTTTCTCTGCTTTACAACAAACCCTCTCATTGCAAAACGAAACATAAACACGACTGTAATTTACCCAGCTGTTCCACGCACCGGGTCCAGCCAGGAATGGATGCTCCTAAATACACAGCCCATTCCCACAACGCATCTGCAAACCCCTCCCGTGGCCGGGCAGGACCCAGTTAGCCATGTCCGCCCCCCCCCATGCCAAGCAGCCACGTCACGGGAACAGCCCCGAGGGGACCCAGCACCAGGAGACGGGACCGGAGACGGAGGCAAGCAGGGTCCGAGCGCTGCACGCTGCTGCAGCAATTACACAGCCATCGCAGTAAGCAAAATTACCGGCGCTCTCCTTAAAATAGCAGACGACGGGCGTGTTGCAAAACATGTCTGAGGAACTCGCGGAATATTGTGGTCGGCAGTAATGATACTTTCTTATTTTTCCTGGTGTAATTTTTTCCCTTTTACTTAGGGATATTGTAATAAAGAGGTGTTTACAGGCGAGGCCCGTCAGTGAATCTTGGCCCGGCCGTGGGTTTCCACTGCGGCGTTTGGAGTTGCTGGCCGATGCTCTCTGTGGGCTGCACGTGTCCATCAAGACTCGTGCAATCTCTGGCTTTCTTCTGGAGGTTTCCAAAGCAAACGTTGATCTGCGACTCCAGTTCTCACCAGGTGCCTCTTGCTTTCCCCAGTCACCCGTTATCACCAGCTAACGGCATTTGGGGGGGTTCCCCCACCCATGCATTTCTGTGTTGGAGGCACCCTTGAGTCACTGGCTCCAATATCACAGCTCTGTCCAGCTGCCTTTCAGCGCTCTGAGACGAGGGCACCAAGCCCCCAACCCTAAATAATGAAGATGTGACTGCAAAAGCCTTTTTATGGGTGAGCAATATGGGATGGGAAGGAGCAAGACTCCCTTCCTCCATAGAGATCTTCATAAATGAGGCTACAGATATTTTGCAGCACACATGCATTGTGGTGGCACAGGCAGGACTTGGTGCCCATCCACCTCCAGCTCCCCCCAGTCTCACCACGGAAGGGGTGCTGGGGTCCAAGTGCTGCAGCTGAATGTCAACACTATGGCACAATACAGATGCTCTAAAAAACAAAAACAACAAACACACACCAGGGAGATGATTTTCCTCTATACACCAAGGGGTTGGCTGCCAAAGTTCATGCTTGATGGGCCTCCTGTGTTTCTTCCTAGAAATCCTGGTGCACCTCAGAGAGGAAAGGCCACCCGTGCGTCACGGCAAGCAAAGGTAGGTAAGGTAACGCTGCTCCTGCCACAGTGGTTCAGACCCTGGGCAAACCCACAGGGTTGGGGCAGAGGAAATTTTCAGGCTGTCAAGGTGGGGAAGACAAGATGGAGATGCTGGGATGCCTGGGAGCCCAGAAGCTGCTGCGAGGCTGCTCTCCGCTGGCTGGGTTTGTCGTGCAGCCCAAATCCCCATTTCTGCGTGTGACTCCCGTTGGTTCCCTTGTGGAAAAAAACCCCACCAAGTGCAGTTTCGTTTTTTGTGCTGGACAGGGTGGCACGTGTCTTCCTTCCTCTGTTTGGTCGGTAGCAGGCTGAAAGAGCGCGTCAGTGGGGCACAGCCTGGGTCTGTCTGCAAGGGGATGTCCTCCTGTGAGCCCCTCTCTTCTGCGAGCCCTACAGTGAGTAGCACGAGACCAGATCTATCTTCCCGGTTAGACCAAATGCTTTCTAAAAACAAAACAAAACAACAAAAAAGAAAAAACGAAGGGCCTAATCTTGCAGCTGATGGAAACAGACTCCAGAGTCTGTGATAACCACGCTGCCTTACGGCAAGGAAGGTCTGCCCCAGGGTTGTCAGCTGTCCCGTGTCCTCCAAGGCACCACCAGGAAGGTGCCAGGCAGGGGCAGACCAACCTGCGGAGCAGCCCCAAAGAGCTCGGCGATGCTAACAACAGAGTCTATGAGATTTTCTGGGGGAAAAAAAAAAAAAAAAGGCCATACTGTGCCAAAAAAACGCACAACCCCTGAACAACGGAGATGGGGTGGGCTGCTAGAGCATCCCGCACCCTGCAGCCAGCCCGTGCCTGCAGCCCCGGCGTGGTGGGAGGGAGAGCCAGGAGCAGACATGATCCCCGCACCGGAGGAATGCTCTGCAGTTATGTACCCTTTCACCAAAATAATCCAAGCGCTCGAGTACCGGCCAAACCACAGGAGAATTACAGCCAAGAAAGCCTCTCGCAGTAGTAGGGAAATAGCAAACCCTTTAACTGTTTTTCCAGATCAGCGCAATTATAGCTTTAAATCCACCGAGCAGATTTTTCTCTCTTCTCCCTCCTCCTTTTCCTTTTGGCCGCCCTCAGACTGGAAACGTCATGTCTGTGCCTGGAGCAGCCGCGGGGATGGGGGCTCAGGGCTGCCCCCCTCCAGGCACCCTTGGAAGTTGGGGGTGGTGGTGGTGTTAGCCCTGGGGTGCTCGCAAGGATGAGGTCTTGCAGAAGGCGGTAGGGAACTGTGCATGGGGAGGGGGGTTCAAAGGGGCCAAACCCTGCACCGAGGCTTCGCAGCACCCCTTTGCTGCAAAGCCAGGTCAGGACAGCACAAGACACGAGGTCAGGAGGGAGAGAGCAGCTAGAGAGCATCTGGCACCCCCAATGTTAGACCCACAGCCCTTGAAGGCCATCTGGCTGCCAGTGCGGCCGGGGACCCACTCCTCAGCCGTGCCACCTTGCCAGCAGCATCAGCAAAGCCCTGGCCTCAGCCAGCTCGGGAATGCTGTATTTATTATTTTTACGGCTTCTGAAGGCTAATGGATGTTTATTCCCAGAGCTTTCCTTCCACAGCCAGTTCTTCTCAGCGCTTCATTTTTTGCATAGCTGGAGACTTTCAATCCGCAGACAGAAGCCGGCGTAGGGCAGCAATCCCGGCGCTCCCTGCGTGGAAGGCCACGGCTGCTGTCATCTGCCCCGTGGAGGCACAATCTGCCCCCCCAGGCCCCTTTCCCTCTTCTGCTTCTGTCCTGGGGTGTCTGGTGGTGATGGAAAGCTGATGGCGGTGGTTGGCGTGTCCTCCCATGTACACGTGGGAGGAGGGAACAGGTCCTCTTGCCCTGCTTTAGGGAGTGACACAGCTCCTGCTCATGGGATGATGGGCAACCATCAGGAAAAGCAATTGGGAGAGGGGAGATGAATGATGGCGGGAATGTTTTTCCCTTTTTTAACGTGATTTTGGACCTCTAAGAATATTTGCTCTCCAAACTCAAGGCAATTCCCATTTGTGTTTGCCACAAACATCCATGTACAGCACGAGGAGAGCGCACATGGGGATGGGAGCTTCCATGTTGGAGGGACATACGTCCCATGCGCATTTGTGGGAACTCTTTACATCTTTCAACACAAGTATTTTGCCCAAATAAATCCATCCACAGCAACAAACGTGCCTGAACTCACACGATTCATACCTTAAATACCCCCAAAATCGCATGAACTGAAGTATGACTTGGGGCAGAGGAACAGCTCCAAGCCAAGCCACCCCTTCAGGTCAACACCACGATCATCTCTGCTCTTACAGTAACTCCCTCTCCTTCCACCAGAACTCCTGCCAGGCCACTTTATCCCAAGCGCAGCAGCACAGGAGCTCCCATTTCCCCCAGGTTTCACCCAAGATGCCCAGCCCTGGGGATGCTCAGACCCCACAATGCCGGGCACCGCTTGCCCTGCCTGCACTGGGAACGCTGCCTGACTGCTGCTGTACGAAGCTACGTTGCACATTAGGATGAGTTCTGGTAACCTGCTGTCATTTTTTCCATTCACATACTCCGAGAAGGCACTTGGGTTGCACCTCCAGCTTAATGAAAAAGGGAGAGAAAGTATTGAGAGGGAGGTCTGAAAGCCACTTGCTGCTCAGGAAGACGGTGAGCAGAGAAAAGCCACCCCACAAATCCATGAGCTTTTCAAGCAGTATATATCCAAGTGGTTTTTTTTCCCCTGGAGTTCAATAATCTGAATTCCTTCCTCCCAGATTTTCCACTATCAGGGTTGCAGTTACAGCCCCCATGTGCAAGTGATCTGTCTCCCTCCCTGAGAGGGTTGAAAAAGGGAAATAGTCATAACTAAAAATATACCTAGAGAATATTATATATAAGTTTGTATACGCTCATATATGCCTCTACACATACACACATAAATATATATATAAAAGCTGCTTTGAAACCCTTCTAAAACCAGCCACGCTAGCCAAAAGCAGCATTAAAAGACTCAGACTGAAGGATAGGTGCCAAAGTCCTCAGATTCCACATTTGGTATTTGGCAGCCGGGTCTCTGCACGTTGTTATAACCATCACGCCTATATGAACCATGCTCCTGAGATAACCATTTAGTTTCTCTGAACTCTTCTGCATTTCAGTGGATTTCGTTGAACTCCTCAGGGACGGTATTGAAGGATGCTCGTCTGGCTTCTGCCTTACCAGCAGCTGGTTTCATCTTAGCATCTCCATTTCTTCTGCCTCCTGCCAGCTCCTGGGGCTGGCCAAGGCTCTGCACAATTATTATCCTGCTCTCACTGTACGTCCTTGGTTTATGCTATAGATGTTTTGTTTGTTCAGTCATTTATCCTTTAACCAGAGTGAGTCATGGTGGCTTCATTTTTAAACTGTGTACACATATTTAATAGACATTTTATACTACATAATTGCCTACTCAAATACATGCTGTACTTATGTGTATACGTACACTCATTCTGTGCAGAGAACATCCACTTTTTTCATGCAGAGGAACCAACAGGGGAGAAAACTACAGCTGTGTCCTGCCTGATGTTGGCAGGAGAGATGCGAGAAGAGCCAAAACGAGACGGAGCTGGTCTTTGCTCTAGTGTCCTGCTGGGAAATGAGGTAAAATCCTCCCTTCACTGGTCCCCAGGGAAGCCAGCCGTTGACCATCCCCATCAGCGATGGTGGCAGCTCAAAGGCATGAGAAAAAAGCACAAGGCCCCAAACGGCATGGGAATTTCAGTCCCTCTGCCAAGGTGAAGCCAGGACCATGCCTAAACCAGCATCTATAGCTGCAATTGGGTGGAAAATATTCAAAAAAATGGGTGTTTTCCACCAATCTCCACAGGGCCTCTCCCTCAGAGAGCTCACTTTGGGCAGAAATCTCTGCCGATCAGCAAAACCAGCCCATGCAGGTGCTGAACACCCAATGGCTTCGCTACTGCTGCCATCCCCACCTGGCAGGGAAACCGAATCCCGAGGGGCAGGGGGGAATCGCACGTTGCATTAATGCCTCAGCCAAGACCGCTGCAAGATGAGCTGAGGGATGGGACAGGCTCGGCTGCATCCATGTCCTACATCTCCTGCCCAGGGGTGGGCGAGGAGGGTCCTTCCTCCGGAGCAAGGCTCAGCTGTGGTCCCAGAAGGGTTTCCCACCACCTGCACCCACCCATGTCATTTTGTCATTTAAGGAGCATGGTGGCACACGAGCACCTTGGAGCAAGGCACCTCCATGCCGTTCACACCCGGTTACACTGCCCTCCTCCCAAGGGGAGATTTTTGGCATGTTTAGGATGAAATGAGATGTGGAAAAGGGATATTCCCCAGAAGCAGAGGCAGGGAGGAACGTGATGGCAGAGACACTTAGTTCCTGCTCTTTGTCCATTTCAGAGAACTGCGATCCCTGAACAGCCTCTCCTAGGCTGACCTGGTAGACACCTCTGCGGAGCCACAGCCTCTTGCAGAGGCCAGTGCAAATACCACCAAATTTTTGGTGTTTTGGACCCATTCCTGATAGAAAATATTTCACAGCAGAGATCTGTGCAAACGAAGAGCTCACATGCTCTGAAACATCAGATCAGCTGCCCTGAAAAGCATGGTCCCCATCCCACCATCTCTTAGATGTGCTTGGGCCCTGCCTGCAAGCGAGGGATGGAGACACCAGGCTGGGCTGATATTGCCTTAGAAATTAAGCTCATGGTGCTGCCCAGATGTGCTCCAGAATCTCCTGGAGAGAGATGAGGGTGAAAGACTTCACACCAAGCAAAGCCACTTCACCCACTGACATCAGCTATCCCTGCCCAGGTCTCAAGCAGGGAACATGGCAGGAATTTGCTGGAACTACTCAACGGCTGTGTTTATGCCGTGCTTCGGTGGCTTTGGCCAAAAGCAATTGTGCTGTCAGGCTACTCAAAATTCTTTACCCCCCCAAAAAAGCATTTCTTTGGGTAAATACCCATGTTCCCAAGCGCAGAAAGGGTGGAGGGCTGTGTCCCATGCCAGATGTGTCTGGCTTCTGGCTTGTTAAGTGTAAGCTGGCTGGTTGAGAAACAGTCCCATAGGGCAGCAAGGATGAAGAGGACCCCAAGAAACCACCTGGTCCCTGACATGGCCCCAGGCAGGGTCCAGCTCTAGGAGAAAGCTCCCTGACTGCTGCATGCAAATCCGCTCATGGACCACAGGGATGTCGCCCTGCAAGGATGCTCTGGTACTTGGCACGGTCACGCTTGTGGGGAGACTCAGCCCGGCCACGAGCAGCCCTGAGCTCATTTCTGAGCTGAAGCAGCAGAAAAGCTCATCATCACCATGCAGATGCGAGTCTCTGAACTTCAGAGGGGATACCGGGTGCTAAAATATCTGCTCAGGACCCATCTCTGCAATGGGGCACAAGCAGCTTCATGGGCTGCACACCAGACAACCCTCTCCCTTCCCAGCCCATCCCAGAGCACACATTCCCAGCAGAAAGCTGAACCTTATCCCACCGTTCAAAGCTTTATGAATATTAACTCAGGTCTCTGCTGGACGGCAGAAGGAAACAGTGACCCAGAGTGGAAATAACAGAGCAGATCGAATTGCAAACAGCTCCCCGGGATGCTCCAGGAGCGCCGGAGCCAGGATGGCCCCCACAGCCCTGATACAGCACAGGGGCCACAGCATCACCACCACCCCAAGAACTGGGGGCACAGTACTGTTTGGGAAAAAGCATGGAATTCTGTGGGAAACCAGGGCCCAGAACCAGCAGAAAGGCTCATCGCAGTGTGCCTGGGCGGCCGGCCCCGACCCTCCATTAAACAGAAGGGAAGCGGTGAGCACGGGGAGGTTTCAGGCCGTGCTGACGGAAGCTGGGGAGACCAAGGTTAAAGCCAAACCACCCTGTTCCTCCTGGCAGCAAGACGTCAGCTCGGCTTGAGGGCACAGGACAAGGTCCGGTTCCTCATCCCCCTCCAGCACCAGCAAACATCATGCCAAGGCAGCACAGGTCCGAATTTTGAATTTCAGTCTGTATTAATTACACGTTTGCTTGCTGCCTTAAGCCTGGCTGTCGTCCACCCACGAGGCAGATCCTTCAGCGCTGCAGTAATCGAGTTGCAGGGAACGGAACAGGCTTTTGAGCTGCCCTCATCACTCCAGCATCCAGATGTGCTCCTAGAGAGCACCAAGGGTCTCCATCAACATCTGTGCAGGATCCCCCAGCAGGGATCAGCCCTGGCAAGGAGCAAACCCTGCTGCGAAACCCAAAACGCGAGCAAAGCCCATCCAAGTCTCATCCTGCACTCATGACACACGCAGACAGGTCTAAGCACTTCTGCAGACCATGGCTCTTTGGTGGAAACTACATAAAATAGGATGGCCTCGACCCAAAACCCAGATGGGTTTCCAGCAAGTGTTGGCCCCGAGGAACTGGGAACCTGCCTGGAGCAAAGCCCCACGCACAGCACCTGCCACTGAGAGGCAGCCAGGCAGGACCCAGAGCACAGCACCCTCCATACACATACCCTATCAAATACAAAATATACTGTTACCCCTCACATAAAACTCCTCTTTTTGAAAGGAATAGAGTTTCCACTCTCTGCTTTGCCCAGGCTGGCTTCGCACCAGCATCACCAAGAACAAACTTGGCTTTCCTTAGAGCTAAAGCACTGCCCACCCCAAGCTCGTGGTCAGAAGGGGCAGGAGGAGATATTCAGTGTTTTGGGTAGGCTGCTTTAGATCCCCTCCTCTTCAGAACCCGGTGCAGAGCTCACTTACCATTTCTTCCCCCCGATGTCATGCTGCTGCACTGTATAGCCAAAATACGCTTCCTTAGAACCAGCTATGATTTTGGGCCTCTTGGTGTCAATGTTGAAGGTGTCACTGAACCCTGGGAAGAGAAAAGAAGCATCCCATCAGCCAAGGTGCTGGATGGTAGGAGAAAAGACTTTTTTACTGAGGGCAGTTAGACACTGAACACCCCAGAGGCTGTGCAGTCTCCATCCATGGAGATATTGAAACCCCAACTAGACACAGTCCTGGACAACCTGCTCCAGGTGACCCTGCTTGAGCAGGGCTTAGACTAGATGATCTCCATGGGTGCCTCCAACCTCAACCATCCTGGAAATGCTGCTTCCCCAAAACACACAACATACCCCAGGAGGGTCATAGGCAAGACAGGGATGGTTTTACCCCATCACAGCATTCCCACAGCTAGCCATGATGGACAGGAAGCTGCAAGACCCAAAGGACACCAGCCCCACCTTACCTGCAGCCACCCAGCACTCCTCTCTCCAGCACCGAGCCCCCAAGGAGCAGCCAGCCCTGGGGCTGCAGCTTTAAGCATGTTCGTTTAGGGTTTAGAGGCCACAGCTGCCCCAGCCCTGGAGGACAGCCCCCTTCCCCAGCACACCTGCAAAGGGGCTTCACCCTGGCAGGCACCAGCGTGCTCCTCCTCTGAGCCGGCACCCACAACTGCTACCAAAGCAAAAGTGTGTTTCTGGTTCATAAAGGAAAAAGTGTGTTTCCTCTAGGCTGTTTTAAGAGTGGATCAACTGAAGGCCGGGCTGCCAGGATGGGGAGGGGAGAGCACCCTCCTCCCCTCTGACATCTCCTCAAGCCCTCTGAGATGGGTGATCCTGCTCAGCAACACTTTGCTCCTCCAGCTGTGGAGCAGCAGCTGCTTGTGGTGGATATGGCCACCACCATGTCCCCATGCACCCCAGCAGGGACCACGGCCTAGGGGCACATAGGAAATGTGCAGCCATACCAGATGTGCCCAGTCTGGAGCCCATCAACCATCCCAGCTGTCCTTGGGTCACCTCCTGCCACCCCCGAGGGTTTTGCACTACCAAAGAACCAAAGTTGGGATTCACTTTTCCCATGTGAGTGAGAGCCAGTGCCGCTGGGCGGCCTGCAAGGGAGATGTGGCTCTGGAGGGGCATGTCTCCGAGGATGGACAGTCAGACCTGGATTGTGTGATTTTTGGGCTTAGTCCCCTCCCCAGGGCTGCTCTGGAGGAGGCCCCTTCCTGCAGGACAGCAGGAGCAGGATCCCTGGCCACAGCATCCCAGCTCTGGGGAGCCTGGTGCTCACAGCCCACGTGGGTCAACCTTCAAGAGCAAGTTGCCTTCCAAACTTGGGGGATGGATCTGGCAGCTCCTCCCTCTGCCAGGAGCCGGACCCAGCAGCAGGGTGTGCAGACAGGGGTGTCAAGGGAGTGGCCCCAGGACTGGGGTGTTTTGGGGTGGCTGGAGATGCTCCTTTGCCTATCTGTGGGTGCAGGAGCTATCACGAATTGTGCCTACAGCCCTCCTGGGTGCATTCGATGGAGAAATTGGCTGGGGGCAAGGATCACCCTCAGACAGGGGGGAAGAGCACTAACTGTGCCGAGGGGCTCTGGCGCTGTGTTGCCTCGATTACTGGTGGCTGCAAAATGCTGCAGCCACCCATGTCCCACGTCCCATGGTCCGTGTGCCATAGCCAGCAGGTCCACGTGCCATAGCCAGCAGGTATCAGCCCACAGTATCCTCGTGCACGTCTTTATTCAGAGACACATATGCTTTGGCTCAGGCCAGCGTCACGTTCAAACCCCGCATGGGTGCAAATGGTGCACGGCTTCCACAGGGAGGTGTTTTTAATTTACGGTATTATTTTCCCCATGGGTCTGCTTAAGCATAGAGGGGCATGGCCCAGGTCCCAGCAAGGAGTGGCTGCACGGGAGACGGTGCTGCAGGGAAGGATATGCAATAGCCAGGGTGTCCCAGCTCTTTGTTCACCTTCAGGCAGAAAGTAGCTGCGGTTGCAAATAAAAGAGCCCGGCGCTCCTACTCAGGATCGCTTTAAAAACAGCAGAAGGATCACGTTTGGCTTTTATAGGAGTATAAAGGGGTTGTCAAGAGGAGAGGTTGGGAATGCCGCTTCCCAGGCAGAAAAATTCAGGATGGAAAGTGTTTTTATAGGTAGGAATGTTAGGGATAAACCTGATTTTTTGCCGTCAAAGGAACAAATCTGCAACGTTGGCTCCCTAAGCAGAGAACTGCGGAGTCTTGCCAAGGAGAGCTGAGGTAAGGAGCTTTAAAATCCTACAAAAAGAAATTCTAGAAAGCGGGGCGGGGAGAGGGGGGGGGAAGGAGACAGGGGGATGAAAGCCAGCATATTTTGTGGTAGATTGACCTTATTTAACATTACAAAACAAATTAAAACCTCCTCTGAGTTAACTATTACCCAGTGGAGAAACGGAGGCCAGGACTGGCCATTGAGAGGCGTGATGGGCAAGGGGAGGAGGGGAGGTTGTGGGGAGCTGGGAGCACCCTGGGGTGTCACATCGTTGTCACCGGTCAGTCAAGGTGACACCCTGGACCTGGCTGGCAGCGGGAGGGTCTTTTGGGGAGGAGGTTTTTGAAGTATTTCAAGCAAGGTTCAGTTCCAGGTAATGCAGAGGCATCTTCATCACTTGAGTGCAGAGCAAGCGTCAGAGAGGATGTGATGGGTTTTCTTCTGATTTTTTGCATTCAGCAGCGTTTCTTTGATTTTACACTGCAGAACCCCAAGCAGGGGTTTTTGGGGAGCAGGAACGCTGGGACAAGTTGGGGACGCCCATCCCATGGCTCCTTGCTTTAGGACTCCATCGTGCAGCTGTAGCCACCTGCAAAAGGCAGCCAGGCTGCCATGAAAAGCAACATAAACCCCCAAATAAATAGCATGAATTCTTCATGAAGTGCAAAGGTCTCTGAATCGGGAGAAGTGCTGCAAGGGGCTCGTGCCGCCCACCGTGCCAGAGCATCCCGCTTGTGGCAGGTAGCAGGGACCGGGGGAGCCGATGGGGCTGGAAAAACAAAATGGTCTGGAAAAAAGTTTCCAGGCAATGGATGGCAGAGGGGAGGAATTTCAGAAAGCTGACAGATGTGGGTGCATTCGAGGCAGAAAGAAAAAAAAAATAATCGGAGAATATTTAAACTGGCTTAAACTAATGGGAGCTTTTTGAGAGGTTGTCAAGGAGATTTAGCAACCCGAAGAACTCGAAGTCTCATTTTCTTGTCAGGAGTGACATCACTGTCATAAATAAGTGACCAAAAGCCACATGTTATGCTTGCGATGCAGCCAAGGCAGGAAGCCTCAAATACCTCCTTTCTGAACTGGAACTTCGGTCGAGTCCAAACTTTTGATTCTTGTCAGATCAAATATTGAGAAGAAAAAAAAACCCAAAACACATTTGGGAAACAATACTGGGAATAAAAGCTACCTTTTTGTCCAAAAAGAATAAAAATAAGTTCTCCCTGTAGGGGAAACCTTCGGGAGGGGGATGCTCTTGGGGCCCCAGCACCGTCCTGCTGCCCATACCTTGCCTGTGCCTCCTGCCTGCATCCTTCGGGCAGGCAACGGGATTCACCGTCGGCAAAGGGACTCTGGGAAGGTGCCATAACGCAGCCCGGTGGCGCTTGCGGTGATGGCCCAAGGCTGATTCTGCTGCCGTGAAAGGTTTGGGGCTTTAGCTCGCTGCCTCTGCTCCAAACCGTTATGATTTAAGGAGATGCAGACCAGGCAGTGGAGCTGCCGGAAGAATTTCCTTTTTTTTTTTTTTTTTTTTCCCTGACTGCAAGGAAAATGCAGTCAATGTTTTTGACTGCATTGTGCAAACCCAGCCTGTTTCTCTGGCTTCATCTCACAGGTCAGGGGACAGAGTTTCTAGAAGGAGGCTGAGCAGACATGGTGTGGTGACACGGGTGGGAGAAGCACCTCCAATGCTGCGGCTGAGTTGGGCCCATGGGAACATATGACTGGATCCGCATGGGCTCTTCTGCCAAATTCCCCAGGGCAAAGGCATCTTGCCTGCTGCTGGGCTGCTGCAGGTCCCCAGGGGCAGCACGGGAGGAATATGGGATTTTGGGGTACTACAGGTGACCTGAGGAAAAGGGTATGGATGGGACATGAGAAGAGCACATGCTGCAACAGGCTCTTGCTTTCTTCCAGGGACAAGAGAGCTGCTTGCTGGAGGAGCCCGGGAGCACATGGCCAGGGGAAAGCTCACATCTGCCGAAAACCTGGAGTGTGCCGGGGTCAAGCAGCTCAGTCCGGCACTTCGAAACTCGCCTTGCTGTTCTCAGTCCCACTTCCTCTCTCATCGCTCGAGCTTATGCAGGAGAGGTGACCTCTGTGATGGGACAGCGGGTCCACGGGCTCCGGCATCACCACTGCAACCCCTGCATCCTCAGCATCCCTGGGGATGCCGCTGGCCACCCAGTGTTGGGCTGGGCTTGGATCCTGCGAGCCCATCCCCACCACCATGTAGGCTTTGGTGGCATTGGATGCTCCTCTGCAACCCATGTGCCATGCACATTACTTTTTCTTTTCTTAGGATTGAAATATGTAGCTTAATTAGAAAACCTTTAAGCTTGATATATGGTATTTGGGCAAAAGCTAGCAGGCCCCAAGAAGCAGCAGTGTGGGCCACGTGTCCTTGTGCTTCCCTCTAGCTTTAATTCCCATCAAGCGTTCTTTGCCGAATGAGATGCTGAAAGCACCAAATTCCTCTTCAGGTCGCTATCTCAAAGCCAGCGTTTGTCATCAGCTATTAGGAAACAACCCGGGGTTTGGTGGCTGCTGCAGCGGTGGATGGAGAGCCAGGGAATACTGAGGATGAACAGAGGATCAGTCATCGCCGGCTCGTGTCTTGTAACATTCCTGGTTACCCACAAAATCGCTGACAAACAGCCCCAGGGTGTTAGCTACACAAGTACCTTGTGCTTCCATAATTCCAGCATTCTGGCACCCCAAAAGCCAGGAAGGAGCTGCTGGATGGCCACGTTTTGCAGCCCTAAGGAACGTGTTGATTATTCATTTGCAGGGCATTCACTAGCAATAACGCAAACAGCATCAGGAATAACTAGTGGCATGTCTCAAAATATTGCCCTTTTCCCAGGGAGGTGCCAGGAAAGCGACAGGTTGTGGGGGTATGGGGGTTGTTGGCTTCTCAAAGCCCCATGCACCTCGGAGGGGTTGTTTAACAGACCTTCCCTGGCCAAACCTTGGCCTGTGGATGGACAACTGGTGGGCAGGGAGGTGGAGTCCCTCAGCCCCACTCTTGGGGCTGTACAGCCACCCAAAATTAAGTTCCTGCCATCAAAGCCTGGACTAGGGGGTCCCTTGGGAACCCACCTGGACGATTCCAAAGATGCCCCATGGAGCAAGCAAGTTTTACCATTTGGTGACCTTTTAGAGAGGGAAGGGGCTGACCACCTTCTCTGGAAAACCGAAGCAGAGAAGGAAAACACGTGCGTGGTCTGACACATGGGAAGTTACCGCATCTCAGCACATCCTCCCCTGGATTCTTCTGGAAGTCACAGCTTCCCTGCCAGCACAGCGAACACCCAGCAACCCATGGCCACTGAAGGCATTCATTTCAACAAGCCATGGCTCAGCACCCCTCGGCCGGGCTCTCCCACTTTTGGCCCAGACCTGCACCCTGCTTGCATTGAAGCCCTGAGGAAGAAGAGCTGGCCTGATCTGAAGTTTAGGGACACCTTGGGTTGTCCCCAAGACGGGCTGCGCACAGAGGCATGGCGCTGGGGTCCCCGGCCCTGCGGGGTGCCAGCTGGAAGGGGACTGGCTGTTGGGCATTGGCATCGCCTGCCTCCTCCCTTGGCTCTATTGCCGGTGACAAATAATAGCCAAGCAAGCGCCAGAGATGCCATGGTGTCTCCGGGGACTCCCATCCCGTGGGACGATGCAAGCGCGGGGACAGAGGCCGAGTGCAGGAGGTTCCCTGCGGGGCCACTGGAGAGAGCCAGGAGGGGGGTTTCCCTCGGGCAAAGCACCTGAGGGCACGCACCAGGACAGGCAGCGCTGCACGCATGTGGAAGGGACCATTCCCAAGGATGCACGTCCCAACCTGGCACCCTCAGCTCAGCCCAGAGCTCCGGGAGGTCCCGCACATCGCGCAGACTTGCTTTTAGTCCAGACGGCAAAACCCCAGCGTTAGACCTCAGCAAAATATATTGACTGGTAGCCACAACGCATCCCAGTCTGGAGACCACCACGGAGTACTGGAAGAAGCATTAACCCTTCCCGCTGGGAAGTCCCGTGGGCAGAAACGCTCGCGTGGAGGATTTCTGCTCAGCCCGAGGCGGAGTCGCTGCTTTGCCACATCCCCCAGCTATGCTCCGCAATAACTGTCATATATCTACGAGGGGAGTTCGCCCCACGGGCTCGGTCGCCCACGTAAGCACGGCCGGGGCTGTGCTGCCGTCTCGGTGCCGGCGCGATCGGCCACGGCAGCTCCACGCAGGCAGCCCCGCGCCCCGCCACGCTCGCCGCCGCCATGCAGGGCGCAGACACATGTTCCATATTAAGCAAAGAAAGGCAGCTCCGCTGCGGCTTGCTTTGAAGGATCGAGCAACAGTGCAATTAGAAAGGGGGAAAAAAAAAAAAAAACCCAACAAAAAACCAACAAACCAAACCCAAAAACTCTACTGTGCTTTTTCATCGGGATGGTTAGAAATGTTTGCAGTGGCAGAAGCGCTGCAGGCTGGCAGGGAGGTGTGAGCCGGTGGCAGCGCTCCTGGGAGCGGGGAAAAGCTCTTTTTTTCCCCTTTGCAGCACGGAGCGGTCCCAGCCTGGCTGCTCGGAGCCTGGGCTGCGTGCGGGAGGATGCCAGATGTAATTGCAGCAAAAATGACCGCTGCCGGGGAGTCTCTTCCTGCAAGAAGCGAGCCCGAGTGCGCTGGCCCAGGGGCCAGCAAGAAGCATAAGCCCCCCTGCTGCCCCAGCCCCCGGCAGGGCTCGTCCCGCACGCACCGAGCCATATGGGGGAAGCTGCAGGCTCGCCTCCTGAAACCAAACGCTTGCCTAAAAGCTCTTCTAACTTATTTAACCCCAAGCAATTTGCTTTTGCACAGCCCCCTCGTGCGCAACGGGACAAACCACCTGTGGGTCACAGAAGTTAACCCTAGGTAGAAGGGTCTGGCTTTATTCTGGGGAGGGGTTCCCCCCGCCCCGCCATCTGATGCTTCAGAAAAGCACTAATTAATCCCGCTCCAACTGTAGCCCAGCCGAGGCGGGGGACCGGGAGGATGCCACGCTGCCCACCCGCCTGCTTGCTCGTTCCTGGGAGCCCATCAAAGACCTCCATCCCTTTCAACTCCCCTTCCCCCGCCTCGAAGGCACCCGCCTCACTCCCTCCCTCCTGCTCCCGGGAAAACTTTTCCAGCAGCCTTATAAAACCTGGGCTTTCTCCAGCACCTTTCCCGGCTAAGCAAAAGTTATTCCCGGTTGCTTTCCCCTTGCCTGGGGAATTGGGGTGGGTGCAGGAGGGGGAATGAGCGCTTACCGGGTAGGAGGCAGAGGGAGCAGGCGAGGAGCATCCCGCTGGGGAGGTCCATGGGAACGCTGGCTGCCCTGTTCCCCGGCCCCGAGCATCCGCGGGAGGCAGCCGGCCAGACTGGTAGCCTCGCTCACAGAACCCTTTCCTTATCCCCAGCCTTTCCCGGCTCCCTGACAGAAGGCGAGCATTGGGAGGGAGTGGGAGGGACGAGCAAAACTTGTAGGAGGTACAGCAGGAGAGGACGGGAGAGGGGACAGCCTTCGCACGGCTGCGGCACCCTTTAGGGATCGGCTTCCTAGCAGGACCGTGATGGCTGGGAACTTCAACCCCACGGCAGCACCCTGGTCTTCTCCCTGCGGCACGCTGCTGGGGTCCCCCAGGGACCCCTTGCCCCAATGGGGGCTTGGCAATGGAAGGTCTGCACTAGGTCACCAACGGTTGTGGGGTGCCATCTCTGGCCATAGTTGCTCTGGTGCCATCTCCACTCAGGTGCCACCTCTATGTGGTTGCCAGCTCTCCCTGGCTGCCACCTCCAGCCACCTCCACTTGGGTACCACCTCTACTCAGGTGCCACTTCTGCTTGGACACTACCTCATCTCAAATGCCACCTAAGCTTGGGTGCTACGTCTGCTCAGGTGCCACCTCCAGCTGGGTACCACCTCTGCTCATGTGCCACCTCTGCACAGATGCCACCCCTCGGGTGGAGGAGAGTGGGGCTGGTGCTGACAGCACCAAGGAGGCTGCTATGATGCCACCAGGCACCACGCAGTACTGGAGCACCTGGTTGTACCATTTAGCTTCCCCGGCACCTACCCAGGTGGGAGCACATCGCTGCTGGCATTGGGCACCCAGGAGAGCCCGGCTGGGAGGCAAACAGCAAAGGAGCAGGAGGAAAACTGCTAATGAGCGTTTTCTTCCCCTCTCTCAGGGTTGTCCTCAGGCATGATGGGGTGCTCCTGCTGTACACAGCTCTTGGGCCAGTATCCCCAATGCCCCCGCAACAGCCAGCGCTGTCATTTAGGTCCCTGTCACCTCTGGACTGGGATATGCAGCCCAAAACACCCACAGCATAGCAGTGTCCCCAGGGTGGGATTTTCTCCCTCCATCTTCTTCCCCCCAGGGTTGGGGACACCCTTTGGAAGAGGCACCCACAAGGCAGCTCCAGCAGGAGCTCAGCTCCAACTGTGGTGAGGCTTTGGGGCTGGGACACAGCCCTGAGCACCCACAGACCCGACTACACAGCCCAGCTGGGGCAGCTCCACTGGGGAGGTAGGACCAGCCACCGCCTCGCTTCCCCTTTTCCAAGCGGAAAAGATAAATCCAGTCTTTGGTTTGTTTTCAGACAGTAGGTGTGACCCTGGAAGTCCTTCCCTACCCGCCCGCCAGCCCGAGCCCTGTTTGCCAACGGGAGCATCTCCACGTGCAGTCGCTACCTGCAGCGATCAAGCTCCACCAGACCATCCTCGCAGCCAGGAGAAAAGCAAAGCCAGAGCGGTCTGCTCGCTGCAGCCACCACCGTGGTGCCAGCTCTCCTCCCCTCAAAGCAGAAGAGCAAGCAAAGGTCTTGGATGGGGTTTTTGTCCCTCTTCCCACCCAGCGGAGAGCGAAGATCTTTTGAAATGGGTCCAAACGCCGATGTCTCTGTCTACCGAGTGTCTGTCAGACAGCTTGGGATCTGCTGGAGGGAGATAAGCTTCGCTGGAGACGCTCTTGGATGAAACAGAGTGTCTGGGAGATCCAGTTTCTTTTCATTCTCCCCTCTTCCCTCCTGAAAATATACGTTTGGGGTCTGCAGGCGGGAGAGGACACATGTCTGGAACAGAGATCAAAGCAGCAGTAGGATCCAAAACGGCGCAGAGACAGGGATGCTCTTTAGCTTGTTTGTACAGTGCTCCTTCCACCAGCAGAACGCTGCTTGACAGATATTTTCAGTTCTTAACTACGTCTCCCAGCTGGTTTTCACCTATATAACTCTGGAGAAAAAAAGCAGAATTTCAGGGGACGGCAACAGCTGAAGGGAAAAAAATGCTTGGTGACAGTTAAAAAGGAGTTTTTAGGGAATAAAAGGAAATATTAAAAAGCTTGGGCAGGAAGCACAGATGAGATTTAAAACGGAGTAACCAGAGCACAGAGGGAGGGATCCCTGAGAAGTGGATGCTCTGAGCAGAAGTCGCAGCCTCGCTGCTCCTGCTCCCGGCCCGGGGCCGCAGACAGGGCGTGCGAGGGGAAATCCCTCGCTGGGAACTGAACTCTCCCATGCAGTTGGAAGCCGAGCCAGTTTTTCAGGGGAAAAAAAAAAACCAAACCACGCTACAAAAGGCCTATATAATCTTGAAATTTGCAACTTGATTCAGTTTTCAGAGAGTTTGTCTGGAAGCTGAGCAGTGGAAGCAGCTGGCTTGAAGGGTTTTGGGGGAAAGATGGGGAAAATAATACCAGAGAAAGGGTCCTGGGCCTCGTGTTATCTCTCCCTCCCCAAACAGGGCAAGCGAGGTCTCAAGCACAACATTTCAGAAGGTAAAAAACTCCATGGAAAACCAAGCAACAGCAGCTGCCTCCCGCCTCAAACTCCCCGACCTGGAAACCAGCGGAAAGTCGGATTTACAGAGATCCGCCACTCCACTCCTGCCAAAGGACTGGCCACGAGAGGTTTCCCTGCACCGGCCGCGGTTCTTGTGCGGCAAAGCAAAAGCAGAAACCCCGGGAGCTGCTTCGGGTTCACCAGCGGTGGCCGTCAGCCCCCTTCTGCTTCATCTCCCTTTACCTGCAAGCAGCTTGCAAATCCCTGGGGCTTTCTCATTAGTCTAAATTGGACCCAGTTGGGGCAGCCGGGGGAGCAGGGTCTTATTCGACTGATCTTCTGCAAAACTCGTTTAAACTATGCAGCAACTCATGTGGCCGTGTTGCTCTGCAGACCCCTCCTCTGACGAGTTATCGGCGCTCCCCGTCGGACCGAGCCTCTTCGCATGAGCGAGAAATGCCGAGAGTTCAAAGGAGAAGAGCTGTGCTGTGATAACATTGCTGTAATACTTCCAAAATGTAAACAGCTGTCAGGGGAAGCGATGGATGGGAAAACGAAAAACAAGGAAATAATAGTATTTCAACCCCTAGCAAAAAGTTGTTGTGGGGACATCCCATGACATCCAGCAGAAAACCCAGCAGCGGGGCTCCTTAATGTCTAAAAAGCCTACAGAAGATAATTTTCATGTATTCATCATATGATATTAATCCTGTAAAGAGAAAAAAGCTGGGTGCATATTAAGGGCTGCCTTTCCACTTCATTTTTGGATCCCGCTCCCATTTCTGTGCTGTTTCATCCAGCTCAGGCAGCACTTTCCAAAAAATTTCTGCCTGCAGCGACGCGGAGCCAGGAGCAGCCGGGAAGACCCACACGTGCTGCCACGGGGCAAAACGCAAACTCAGGCAGCCGAAGGAGAGTTTTGTTGTTTTGGGTTTTTTTGTTGGTTTTTTTTTGTTGTTGTTGTTGTTTTTTTTTTTTAATTTTATTCTTTCTCCCCCATCTCCCAGCTGCTGACTGCAATGAATGCAGCAGCAAGGGGAGCGGTTTCATGCCTGAGCGTCGCGGGGGACGAGGACCGGCCAGCAGTGCCGGTTCCTCGCAGGGCCGACATCTCCAATAGAGATCGGTGCTGCTGCAAACAAAGAGCCGGTCCCCGCGCAGGCGCTTAGAAAGGCGGTAGGAAAAGCTCTGCCGTGAGCTCCGCCTGGCTCTCAGCGAGCCCTTGGGATGGTTTTCTCTATGTTGGGTTTTGCTGCATTGTTGTTGTTGTGCTCAGAGCCGGGGTGCTCAGAGCCAGGGTGCTGCACTTTGCAGGTGCTTGCAGGATGTGTCCCCGACAGTTAACCGAGCATCCCACCGCGCTGCAAAACCAGCCCGATGAGAGTGGCATTGAGCCCTCCAGCAGCCGGGAAAAAATGGGTGGAGAAAGTGAGAAATAAAAGTTTTCTCCTGAAAAAAGAGCAAAGCACCAGCTTTTGGTTGGGAAGGGCAGCCTTCAGCTTCCGACCCCGAAAAAGTCTGGCTCCTGAGAACACTTTCTGCTCATGGCTCAGATGTCGGAAGTTTGTGACCAAAATAACCTCATATTTTCTCTGCAAGCCTGAGAGTTTCCAAGAAAAGTGTCAAGGTGCAAACTAAGGCAAACAAAAGCACGTTGGAGATCATGCGTGCTCCAAACACCACGGGGCTTAAACCACGCCATCCCTTCAGCAGAAGCAAAACCTTGGAGCTGAGCTCTGCACCTGAGCCCCGGGCAAGGTTTTTACCTTCCTGACCATCAGCATTTTCTGCAAATGCCAGTGCAAGTTGGGAAAAAAGCAAGGAGAGAGCAGGCAGGGATGGTTTTAACCCAGGCAGCAAGTTCATCTGGCTGCAGATCTGGTCAGGGAATTGCACAAGCCATTCCTGAGCCGTTCCCAGAGGGAAGATCTCGTGTCTTCCCCAAATTAAGATCCTTGGATGGGCTTCTTATAAAATCTGGATAAGGAGAATATTGCACTGACCGTGCCCTTGCAGCTTGCATGAGGATGACCCCAAGCTGTTCGGCTGACCCAGGGAAGCCTTCGTGCATCTTTTCAAGAGAAAAACCTATGAGTAACATTAACTTCCACCCATGCGTCCAAGTCCCAGCTCAAGTTCTTGCCCCGACACCTCCAGAGCTGAAAGCAAACTCTACACGGGCTCATGCTACCCACTCACCAGCTGCCTGACCTTCCTCCCCTACGTTTTGAAGTCATCCCAGCAATTCACTGTAGGTTTTCCCACGTGTGGTCATTTTTTCCAAACTTCAGCCTTTCCCCGCAGCAGATGCCTCCTTGTGCCTGACCTTTCGGAGGGTGTCACGTATTGGATGCTATTGCTTCTGGAGTTTTGGAAGAATTAAGCTAGGAGACAAGGAATGTAAACAGAGGCCAGGAATGAAAACAAAATCCCTAATTCACTAATATAAACGGAGGAAGGGCTGACGGTGTCATGTGGGGACTTAATCGTGAGCTGCCCTGGGGTGATGGTGCTGCGGAGGGTCCGGGATGCGCCGGGTGCTCCCAGGGGTGCTTCTCCCACAGTTGCAGGGGAAGGACGGGTGCAGGTTGGATGCTCAGGTTACACGTATCTCCCAGCTCAGGAGCACCAAATGCTGCTCAGCGCCTGGGTCTGGGGTCAGGATTTACACCCACAAGCAGCTCCGGCACGGCAGGAAGAGAAAAGGCAGAATGAAGCTGGACCACCGGCGGCTCCACCTGCTCAGACCCCTGGGCGGGCACAGTCAGGCGTCAGCAGTTTTGTCACAGATTTGTCACCCTTGGGTGACAGGGAGCAGCTCAAAGCCACGTGCCGAGGGCGAGCACGGGCCAGCAGAACACGTGGTGCCGTCACGCCTGGCCGTCACACAGCCCCGCTGAGCTCAGAGCTCTGGAGACTTGGTTGTCCAAAACAAAAGCCGATGTAAACAGAAAGCCAGCCTCTCCTGGAGATTATCAGCTTCGTGCAAAGCCAGGAAAAGTTACGTCTCTACAGAGCACAAGACTAAGAAGGTGAGAGCCTCCCCTGCCCTGCCAGCACAACGCTCGGGGGGGGGCGATCCGGAGGTTTCCCACTTTGGGATGCTCCAGGGCTATTTCTGTTCCCCAGGGTCTCCCTGTCTCTCACCCTACCCAAGGACAAGAGCAATGTCCCAGCTGGGATCGCCCTGGGTACAGCCTGGTCCAGCGGAGCAGAGGGAGACCGGAGCCTGGGAAAGGAGGGGAAGACGTTGAGCCAGGACCCAGGGCACCCACGGGGGTGTTGCCCATGGGAGCAGGAAAATCCTGAGTTACGCTACAAGACCGATGTTCAACATCTGCCTCCTTGCCAGTGCAGTTTGGGGTTCCTGCTCTCAGCATCCCCTGTCGGCGGCAGGGTCCTTCTACCTGCGCTCGCCGTCCCTGGTGCGCACAGACCCCCGTCCACCCACTTCTCTGGAGGAACTAAGGAGGAGGCAGCCACGAGCATCACCCAACTCCAGAAGCAACGTCAGGGGATAAAATATACACTAACCCAAGAGAAACTTCTCTGGTGAAGTGGTGCCACAGAGACCTATTGGTCTTTTTTTTTTTTTAACTTTTTAACTGAGTTTTTTAAAAAAAAAAAAAAAAAAAAAAGAGGAAAGTAATTTAACCTCCGGAAAGCAGAGACTTGGCACTCCTGCCGTGTTTGGAAGAACTTTGGCCCTTAGCTCCCAGCACTTAATTAGCATAAGCTGTACTTATTAGCCCTCGCCAAAGTGCTTCTCTCCTCTTCTTCCATGCCACCAAGCTTGTGCTGGGGCCAGGGCTTGTGGAGGCTCGAGGCTGCTGGGCTGGGGCAGGCGGCAAAGCCACGGCCAACGACAGTTTTCCAAAAATATATACAAAATCCAATAGCTGAGGTGTTCCTTGTCGGGTGTTTCTTGCTGCGTTGGCAATCGCCGCGTAGCTATAAACATCCACCTCCGAACAGACGACTTTACACTTTGAAAGCCGCTTTCTGAAGCGTGCTAAAACCCCTGTAAAAGGGTTGCCAGAGCCCAGGACCCAGCAGCGAGGGCAGGGAGCTGGGAGAGCCCCAGCCTCCCCAAGGGGCACCGCGGGGCTGCAGGGGGGTGAGGAAGGAGCTGCGGGGATGGGGTTCCCCCCATATTTAAGGTCCCTCCCCTCCTAGCTGGACCCCAGGTCCGAGGCTCCCCAGGTGCCTGGCGCTGCCGCAATGACTTCATGATTCAAGCAGCTTTCCCAACGCCGTATTTACAGACCGCTAACCGTAAAAGCAGTGTTTGCTACCGAGGAATTGCTTTGTTTACTTAGCTAGCATTATTTATTTAGTCTCTCCCTGTTTATTTCTTCCTTTGAATGAACAAACATCCACCCTGCCTGGATAATGAATTATTAGGATGAATCCCCCGGGGCAGAGCTCATGCTGAGTAACTGCGGTCTGAATTCCCCGACTGACCCGCGGCACACGCTGTCTAGATGAGTTCCCAGGTACCACAGCTCCGATCCTGCTCACATCTCTTCCACACATACAGCATGTAAAAAAAATTAAAAAAAACCCAAACAAATCACATGGTTGGGTTTTTCACCCCCCCTGTAAGGAAAGTTCAAGTGTCCAGGGTTGGCTGGACCCCTGTGCATCTCCAGTGCATCACCCCAGAGAGGCCCTGGGAAAGCCCTTGCATCCCAAGCACTTAACCCCCTCTCAAACCAAAGAAAGAAATTAAATACCTCCCCGATCAAAGCAGATCCTTTCCCCTGGGAAATTTTCAGTTGCAGAAGAAAAACCCCTCTGACGTAACTCTTCTGAACCACCCATTCCGAATATTATTTCCTCTCCTGCCCCACAGCGCTGCTATTCACAGCTGCAGGTTTCTGCTACCTCCATTTGCCCACGTGTAGCAATTCTTCCCTGTCTGGAGGCAATTGCTGTGCAATATGAGTTCTGGTTTTGTTTTTTTTTTTTAATTTTGTTTGGTTTTTGGTTTTTTTCCAGTTTAATTCTACCGAAGTGACACAGGCAGCTAAACCCTAAATACAAATGGTAAAGCCATTTAAACCTTGGCTTGTCAGAGAAGATGCCAAACTGGCTGTGTGCAGTTGGCAGTCCATAAAAATCACAACATCAGAGGAAAGCTTGATTAATACACTGTTGAACCTCCTGGAGGGGAAAATATGCAACGGTGAAAGTCACTCCGGGCACAAAATCATCTGCAAAGGAGGAAGAAAAAAAAAGCTTTTCCAACCTGCTTCCCTCCCGGTTGCGTGGCGAAGCGAGGGAGAGCCAGGAGAAGGGTGCTGCCTCCATCATCTCCTGCGCACCGGCTGCTTGAGCCCCCCACGTTCCCCCGGGGATCGAACAAGGGTGGTGGGGGGTCACTTGCACCCGCACAGCTTCGTGCTTCGCTGGCCCTACCGATCGCGTTAATGCAGAGAGGGTGGGAGAAGGCAAACGGCCGATGGGCTCCAGGTGGGAATGGTGCCCCCGCAGCACCTCCCAGCCAGCTCCCGCAGAGCTCGGCGGTTTTGCCGGCGCTTCAGGGCGGGTTGAGGAAAGGGATGTGAATTTTCCCACCGACACCAAAATGTGGGGGGTGTTTTTTTGTCCCTCTTAAAGAGAAGCAGCGTAACAGCCTCGCTTAGAGCAAGTTTTGAGGGGATTCCAAAACTTCAGAAAAAGGGATACAGAAATTTGACCTGAAATCTGGTTAAAGCTCGAGATTGTCACAGCGCAAGACCCATCAGTTCCTCCCTGCTGCTCACCTCCACGCCGGTTTCAAACCCCCTCTCCAGACCAGCAACGTCAAAAGGGTGAGCCCAGCCCTCACGTGGCTTTTCTGGGGAATTCTTGCTCCTCTGGATGCAGGTTAGGAATTGAATGTTTTTGGTTATTTCTCCAGAACAGCCCGCTGCAGAAAATAAGCCCGTTACCCACTCCAAGACACAACTGGGTTACTATAACAAACCTTCCTACCTTTGCAAAACACTTCCTGCAAGCAGCTCAAACGCCTTTCCAAACCAGAAACGCCGTCGGGCAGCAAAATTGGATCCCAGCTCCCCATTCACCTGACTCCAAGGGCACTCGGGGCTGGCATTTTCTAGACGCCCTCTCTAAAAAAAAGGAAGGATGGATGAGACATTTTTAGACTCTGGAGACAGATTTAACACATTCCAGGTGCCTGGAGAGCACTCTGCTTTGCTGTCTGTGCTCTGGTAAGGCCATTACTGGCCGAGCGCTCCTGCGGAGGATGAGTGCCGCGGTCCCCTGCCTTGCCGACACGGATGCCCAGCAGCCAGGAGCCAGCCGTGTCCCCGTCCCCAGGCGGCAGCCTGGAATATTGCCTCTGCCATAGCGTTTGCAGACCGGTGGCAGGTCCCCTGTGATTCATCGCCTGCGTTAACCGAAACACCCTCTGACGGAGGGTTGGAGCCCATCGGGGTGGCCGGCAGCGGCTGCCCTGCAATGGAGCAAGCGGAGAGGTCTTTGCCTCTTGTGAGAGCACCCCGGTGCACTTCACGTCCCCAGCATGTGCTCTCCCAAAAAGCACGTCGCTCTACCCTTCCCTCCCCATGGCTAGCGTTACACAGCAAACACCTTCACACACGGTCCTGTAGGGCTTTTACAGTGTCCCCTCTTTGCTTTCCCTTTGTGAGTCTGCTTGCCAGCGGCTTCGCGCTCCTTTGGTGTGTCAAAAGCTTTTCTACCACCTTGAGTTTCTAGCATGGAGATGCGAGTGGCCCTTTGGCCATCATCTCTGACATCAACGGGCTTTGCTGGGAGCGGCGTTGAGCCTCCTGTTTCCAAAATGCTCTCTTGCACAATGCCAACTGTGGCCACGTATTGAGAACGCAGCTGTTTAGCAGCAATTAGCTTAAATCAAAAGAGACAAGCCTCCCTGCCTGCAGCTCCTCTGAGAGCAGAGGGGATGCACGTTGACCTTGGACGTGGCAACCTGGCCATGGCCAAGCTGCGCAGAGCTGCTCCTGGTCGGGTGGTGGGGACAGTAGAGAGATGCAGCCCTCGAGCAAGGCAGAAAAACCCCGTCATCCTCAAGGCGGTCTCCCTGCACCGCTTCAGATTTGATACCAGAGTTAGTGCAAAGTTTCCTGCTTCTGCCAAAGAAGAATTTAAAAGTTGGATGTTTAAGTAAAGATCAGCCAAAAGAAGGTGCTTTCTTTGTTAATGAAATCAGAGGTTTCGCTCCAAAGCTGAATGCCAGCACATTCTCAGATTTTTATTTTTTTTTTTTTCCCCTGGAAAAAAAGAAGCTGGAAGGCACTATAAAGAAAGCCAGTTCTTTATAGAGAATGCTGACCCTACTTTTCACCGTCCCCTGGCTGCCTGTGCTGGCCGCAGCACTGGCGGCTCTGCCATGCAGCATTGTCTGCAGAGCAGGAAACGCCATCCAAAGGCATCCAACTAAAAGAACCAAGAAAAATGGAAAAAAAGGAAAATGTGAAAGCGTTTAACGCTGCGGCCATCAGACCGGCTCTCACCCAAACACAATCGCCATGTCTAAACAAATGCCTCGTGGATTCTAGACATTCACACGAGAAATATTTCAGGCTAGGGAACTTACTACCTCAACGAGCAGGTGGTTTCTCTTCCTCCCTCCAGTCCATAAAACCGTCCCAGGGACGAGATTGCTCTGAAACCCCGCTAGCATCAGAGCTGCTCGCTTCTGTGTCTGTCTGGGAATTTAACTCCACCACTTGCCTTAAAATCATATAGCAGCTTTGCTAAGTTTTTTTTTCCTTGTCCTTTGCTTGGATTTTGGCTCCCTCCATGGCTTTTGCCATGAAATGGGATGGAGGAAGAGTCACCCCTCTGCTGCAGGGAAGAAACCCCCCAGCCACGGGGGTCTGTACTCACGCTCCCTTTTTTTTTTTTCCCCCCTTTGCCTAGTTCAAGCTCCCAAACTACAGTTTCCTCTAGCTCTTCCCACATGTTATTTTAACATTATTATTAGTTTCCATGTTGCATTATCATTAGTTTCCAAGTCGCGGCATGTGCAGAAGCCCTGCCTGCAATGGCTGGGGTGGCTTGCAGAGCCCCCGCTGCCCGGTGCTCCCGTACCCTCTCTCTACTGCCCGTTTTGGGGATCACAGCCCCAGGACCGTCCCCAGCCGCTGGTCCCAGGGCTGGGCAGGAGCAGGGGGGTGGTGAAGCGACCGTATTTCAGCAAGCGGGGATGAGTCAGTGTCCCAGAAATGCCAGCTGACGGGGAAGGATGCAGCATCAGCAAGAAACCTGCCCTGGCTTGTAACAGGAAAAAGATGTTTCGCTGCCCTAACCAGCCCGGGGCCTGGGACAGATTAGGAACAGAGAAAACTCCCTGGCAGCACGTGCTGGGGATGTGCCAGGGGCTGCATCGGGCTGGCACCCACTCGGCAGGGCAGAGCAGGGATTAATTCATCCCCAGGGCTGCCCACCTTCCTGGCAATTTGCCTGTTTTAAATGGAACCCCAGCATCTCCTCCGGCAACCGGTGCTGCCCGTCACCCTCAGTCTGCATCGCTCAACCTCTCCCTGCAGCCAGGACCTCCCGAAGTGGCCAGGTCCTGCTGCTGCTGGTCCTGCGCAAGCTTGTCCCAAAGCTGGGGACACCCCCTGACCTGACCCCGAGGATGCTGCCGGGGAGCCTGGCCTCAGAGCCGCCCAGGCAGACAACGCAGGCACCCGTAATGCTCTTCGCCACTGATAAAATCCTATCCTGGAGAGATTCATCCATCAGAATGAAATAAAAGTAAAGAAAACGGGCTGTATACTTTGCATTTTCCGAGTCACGAGAAATGAAAAATGATTCCATTCACAAAAGGCGTTTATGCCGAATGCAGTGCTGTGATAAGTGAGCACCTTCGTAAACCACATAAACCTATCAGGTAGCAACTTCTAAGATCTTTCTTTCACTGGACAAGTAGATTTTTCTATGCCATCTGCATGCCGTATTTGTGATGGAGTCAAGTATTGTGTATAAAGGCACCTCTTCTGATATCAGGATGCTTTTGGGATGGAATAAAACCTGGTGTGAAGCACAGCTGAGTACCACACGCCGCTCGTCCCACGTGGGTTGGCATTGGTGTCTAATATCAGATTTTTATTGGGTTTCAGATCAAAAAGGAAGTTATATAATTTAGCAGCAACTTCAGCAAATCTCATTTTCCAGAGCCCTCAAAACCCAAGGCATCAGTGCCCACATCCACTTCTGTCAATGCTCCCGGTGCAAAGTGGCACCGGCGGCTTACGGCACATCCCAACTTTCTCTCTCTTCTATTACAGCTCCTTGTTAGTAAAAAGCTGCATTTTTGTAAAGGTCTCAACATCTTTTGGTGGTTACAGATTTAAAAAGCTTGAAATTATCCTATAAACCTGGAGTTTTAATTATTTCCCTGTCGTTTGCTTTGAAAACCAGCCTTTTCCAGTGGGACGGGCTGATGCACGCTGGCAGGGGGGTTCTGCGGGAGAGACCCTCGGCTCAGCCACCAGGCCTGGCTGAACGTGAGAATTCACAAGTATCCCCCTTGGTTCCTTTTTAATTAAGCATGTAAAAGGGAAAGACACCTTTCATCGCCCCGCGAGCACTACCCATATTAAAGCAGACTTTCTCCTTTCTCCTGCTCCTCCACAGCTGCCGCCAGCGTTGGAGCACGTCTACCCCGCTCCCTCCTGCCCCTGAGCCGGCAGAAGTGGTCCCACTCCCGACTCGAGGAGGCTATATTTAGCACTTTAGGAAAAAAAAA
>VYXH01004012.1:29045-42039 GCA_013397275.1 Burhinus bistriatus | reverse complement strand
AAAAAAAAAAAGAAAAATTGCAAACTGTAACTAGAAGAATATGTCATTTTGCAGACGTTTTCCTCCAGGCCAGACTGCCGGGAAAACATGTGTTTCATTAGATGCAGTAAGTCGTGCAGGTGGCCAGGGCGAGGGAAGCCAGCCCCGTGGCAAACGCACTTGTTTATTGTTTGGGGAAGGGGAAAAAAAGCCTCAAATGATGTCATGAACTGCACTCCCCATGCTCTTAGAAGTGAGGAGGGACTTGCCAAACCCTATAAAGGTGCTTTTTCCCCCCGACGCCATCAGAAATGTATCGGGAGGGTTACATGAATACTGGCTGGAGACGGGAGNACTTGGCTTTATAAATTACGGCTGACGCGGGACACCCGCAGCCCCGAGGGAGCAGGTCCTCATACATCAGCTCTGCTTTAGAAACACAACAAGAGCCAGTTCCTGCGCCAAAGGCTGAGCAGCCTTCACCCCAGTCCCACCCCTACTCCCACGACGGGGCGAGCCAAGGCAGCATCCAGCCTCTGGTGTGATCCTGCAGCCCCGGCGCAGCAAGCTGGGGAGGGTCACAGCCGGGGACCCTTCCTCCAGCCGCTGCCTTTCACTGGGACCAGCCAGGTCCTTGCTGGAGACGGCGCGCTCACCAGCTCAGCAAGACCTTGGGGACGGAGGGTGCCCAGGCAGGGGCTGCAGCGATGTTTCGCCCCGCTCCACAGTGATCCCAGCGCAGGACGCCCCAGCAGCGCCCGGACTGTCCTCAAACAGCACAACCCGCATCCATCAGATGCCACTGATGCTCAAGCACTCCAGTCTGGACCTCTCCGGTCCAGGAACGCTGCTATAACCAGCACCATAGGACCTCTCGAGTGTAAAATTACTACTTTAACTTTTTTTTTTCCCCCCCCCCACACTATCCTATCATGTAAAAAAATCTAGGTTTATGTAGCCAAGTCTCTATTACTCTTAAGTATGATGTATTGTTAATACATTTATGGAAGCAAAGCCATTCCTTTCATTTAGTGTTATAGCCCGCGTTATGCTACCTACTCACACCTGAAAACCATTTAGGGGAGCTCTAAATTATTGTTCTGCTGCTGTGCTCGCCTAGGTCTGCTAGAAAAATCAAACCAGAGCGGGTGGATTGGTTTCTCCTCCGCAGCACTTGGCAGCCTGTCCCAGGCCCCCATTTCAGCTGTGGGGATTTATAGAAGAAGAATCTTTTACAGTATTTTTCACTTCACACACAAGCACGCAGCCCCTTTTCATCACCTTTCGAAGCGTTAAGTGGGCCTGGACTCAACGTGAACGCCTTTGATGCAGCCCTCCGGTTACCCAAGCTGTTTTGCAGCCAGATCCCCCCATCCCCCACCGGGCTGGGAGGGGAAATAGAAAGCAAAGCTAGAACACCCCAAAAAGAAAATCTGCAGATATTTCTGGTATTTGTGGAGCTGCTCTGGACGCCCCAACACCACAAGTGAACGTGCCATAGCCCGGCAGCGGCGTTTTCTCGTGCTCGAGGTGGTTTTATTTCCCCTGCAGAGCTCCCCGAGCTCGGGGCCGGGGGAGCGATGCGCGAAGGTGGCAGCGGTCAGCGCTTCGGACCCCCAGCCTTCTCCTGAGCGCCTTGCAAAGGACGGCACAGGACTGACATCAAAAGCCCATTTTTCATCCCCGCGAGCTCTCTGCGCAGGGCAGGCAGGCTGTGCCCTGCACCTCCTCCCGATTCACTGAGCCCCTGGGCAGGACGAAGCTGTTTAAGATCCAGGATTCCCATCCCCATGCCAGGACCCTCTAACCGGCTCACCACAGCCTCCTCAGCAGCTACAAGGACAACCACCCAGTTATGGCCACAACTGGCCCCAAACCACTCGGGGAGGCCCCAGATCCCCATATTTTGTCATTTCGGCTCCCTCCGCTCTCTTCCTCCTACACGCGTGTGCGTTTCACAGACGGATACAAACAATATTGCTATTAAAACTCCCAGGCTTATTCACAGAAAAGCATGTAATGCATAAAAAATGAGTGCGCTGGCTCCCCTGCTGCCTGCAGGCAGCTCTCCCCCCCTGCCTGCTCCCCCGTGGGGGGACGGCGCCGGCTCGCTCTTGCTCACAGGAAGGGAAATCGTGGGAAGAGACCCTGTACCAGCAGCTGGGTTATAGCATGCATCCCTCCTCCCACCTCAAAGCCCTTCGGAGATGATCCCAGCTAAAGCAAGGGGGATGTCCCACCTCCCGGGGCTGCTCGGTGTCCCCAGCCCCGCGCGCCGGCTGGCCGTGGGGCAAGCAGGTGGGCACGGCATGGCCCAGCGCGCCTGGTCTGGGCTGCAGCCCTCGTTTGGTGCAGCGGCCTCTGCCAGAGCTTGCCGTGCTCAGCCCCGTGGTCGTGGGCACCTCGGGGGACACACGCTGGCAAGGGCGGCACTGGGTTTTCGCCTCGCGGGGAGTGTTTGAGCCGGGAAAACAGAGGCATGTGCTAATTCAGAGCAAGAGAAGAGTAGAGACTAAGGCGTTTCTCTCTACATAGAGATTTCCTCCTCGAGAGGTGACAGGGGTGTTTCCAGCAAGCAGCTCAGATGGTGACAGCAGAGGAGCTGCATTGGCCTGGCTTCATCAGAGGGGGGTGAAGAGCTCCCCTTCCCCCTGGAAGGGAGCCGGAGAGGAGCCTGCAAAGCCTGGGGACACAGTTAGGGCTCATCTCACTGGCACAGGCATACCTTCCCGTGGGCCCCGCAGTCCCATAGCTGCGTGCCCACACAAGCAGCATCCTCCAGAACTGAGCCCCCGGGGCCGGAGCTCTCGGCTCACTCCAGCCCTTCTCTAACACCACCCAGAGCAGCAAGACCACGAAGCGTTGCTCAGAGGAGAAGCCACCCATGCAGATAACCCACACCAGGGCCAAGCTGCACCTCCGGGGCCCCAACAGCAAAGTGCTCGGAGCCACCTGGCACCCGTGGGTGCAGCAGCACCCAGTAGGGTCCCACAGGCTTTGCTAGAGGTACAACTGAGCTCTGCCAACAGCCACAGACCAACCAGGAGGGATCCCAGGGTCACTGCACAGCACCTCCCGTGCTCAAGCAGACCCCCAGTCCTCACCCCAGGCAGAGGCTGCCTGCACAGGGCTGCTGGCTCCCCGTCACAGCCACTCAGGTCACCTCTCTCCGGAGACACGCGTGGCAGCAGATGCCACCCATGGGATAAGTCTCATAGGAGCACACAGCGGTTCACCATGCACCGCCCACAGCCGGGCAAAGGGATGCTGCCTCACAGAATCCTTCAACGCAGGGGCACGGATCCAGCCTGGGGACACTTGCCCTGGGTGCAAAGCTGGGCAGAAAGACTTTGGTGTCTCTCCAGGACAGGCTTCTTCACTAGGGACACTGCAGGACACCACAGCTCCTTACACCACCAATAAAATACTGACCTTGGTCCAGCTCCAACCCTTTTAAGCAAAGGTTGCTAATCAGCACTTGCAGCCTAATGAGCTCATTTAGCTTTGAACTCACAGCTGACAGCACGCTCCTGCTGCAGCCCCAGAACGGAGCACCAAGGTGCTGGAGTGCTCCCTCGGCAGCCCTGGGGACAGGGACGTGGGGGACAGAGGGAGGCAAAGCAGCTCTGGGTGGCAGAGGGGAGGACCCTGCCTGGTGCGACCCCTGGGAGAAGGCAGGATTTGGAGCCAGCTGTGGTTCCGGCAGCTGCTGCACTGGAGCAGACCCAGGTGGCTCCAGCCCAGCTGGGGCTGAGCACATGGACAGCCAGAGCTCGTGACATGCGCCCGCGTGTCGGCAAAGCCGACCAAAACCTCCCTGTCTGAGCTCTCCGATGGGCTCTCTCCGACCAGCAACCACAGCAGAAGGTGACGAAAATAAGCGGGGAAAGAGAATCAGAGACAAACTGGTACGAAGCGGCAGCGAGAGACCTTTTCGCAGCAGTATTTGGCCGTGTGCTGCGCACGGCTGTGCTTCCGGCGTGAGTCACCCCGCGGATGCGGGCTCTCCATCGCCAGCCCCAAACCCACGTCTCCAACAGGACCCTGCTGACATTTGCCAGAAAATTAACCCGAGGCTGCAACAAAACGTGTGCTGCATGTGTGGGTGGGCTGGGAGCGCCTCTGGCACTGGGGAAGGGTCAAACGGCCTCTTAAAAACTGCCAGGAGAGGCGAGAGCTGATGCACTTTCTCCATGTGTTACGCACGAAGGGTCGCCGTCCCTCGCTTCCCGGCTCGGCTGTGGGGCTGCAGGCAGCAGGACCAAATCTCGCCCCTCCTGGGCAGAAAAAGCCTGCGTTTGAATAAACACGTAGAGAATAAACGTAGCTGCTACCAATGATGCTCAGAAATTTTTAGGTTTTGGAGTGTGAAGCGTTGTGCAGGCAAGGTGCCCGGAGCACTGCAGAAAGCCCGCGCCTGCCTGAGACGGCAGCTTCCGTGCTCTGTCTAGGTAAACTGAGGCACGGGAGGGCGCAGATGGCTGAGCGCTCCAGTGGCCTCCAGCGCTGCCAGTCTCTGGGTCAGCGATTCCCCCCTGGAAAACACAGCTGAGCTCTGGCAGAGCTGGTGAAGCTGCTGGTCACTGGAAACACACCCCACCGCCCCAGCTTCTTGGTCACACTCTGTGGCTTTCCCGGGCGGCGCTCTGTTTGCTTTTATTTATTTCGCTCAAAAATATTTGTAAAAAGGCTCTGGGAGCGCAAATGGCTTTACAGCCACTGTGCCAGGCACGTGGCTCCAGTTGCCGTTGCGGTGCATTGCTGCTGGGGCCCTGTCTGGCGTGTCCTGTGCATCGTGTGCTGTCCTGTCCCACCCGACGCTGTCACAGCCCTGGGTCTGTGCCGGCACGCTGTCGGGGTGCTTGTCCCCTGCAAGGGCTGAGCGCCCCATCCATTTAAGACTTGCACAATTAGCCTTGATGCCGCAAGCCCCGGCCTCCTGCAGCTAAAATAAGGGTTGATGGGGGAGACCGCTGCGCGTCTTGATAAAAATACATAATTATTTAACAGCTTCCACCCCCTAAAAATGTGGCAGGGCACCCTGGGCTCAGTCCCTGAAAGGTGCTGCAGTGCCCTGGGCTGGGACCCCAGAAATGCTACGGCGTGCCTCGGGCTCACCCCCAAAATGCCACAATGTGCTTCACGCTCAGCACCCTAAAAATGCTGCAGTGCCCCAGGCTCAGACCCCGAAAATGCGGCAGTGTGCCCAGGCTCAGCACCCAAAATGAAGGGCCATGGGAAGACAACTCACAAAAGCCACTTGGAGAAGTGCTTGGCCCATTTCTCAGCACTTTCCTTCTCCAGCTCGTCCTGGCAAAACCGGGTAGGAATTGCAGCTGGGGGTGCGGGGGTGCGGAGGTTGGGGGTACTGGGGAGAGTGGGGGGCTTTGGGGGGCTCCCATCAGCTGCGTCTTCACCAGCCCCTTTCCCAAGCACTGCGTAGGGTCTTCCAGCTGGGCAGCAGATCCCATTTCGGGTGAACGTGATCATCGTGGGGCTCCTTGGCAGGTCGCCCGTGGGAGTCAGCGGGACTGATTGAAGGGACCCGGTGGCTCTGCCCACCCCAATGGTGTCACACACACACACACACACCCCACCACCCCACCCTCCCCCCTCGCTGCCCCTGAGCCCAGGGAGACTTGGGGGTGCTTGTGCTGCCAGGGGAAAAAGAGCAAGTGGGCCAGGCGTTTCGGGTTTCCCTTTAAAATGCACGTTGGAGGCAACTGCCAAACACATTCACCGAACGACAGAGGCGAGCTATGGAAAACCCTTCTTAAATTGCCTGGGCTGGCTTCCCATAGCCCAGGACTCTTGCCAGGATGCTCTGCCTAAAATGGAGTCCCGTTTCCATGCCCTCCGCGCTGCAAGGAGAGCTCCCAACTCTGGCCGCTTTCGGATCTGCCACTGTATCCTCCGGGTTTCCAAATTCAGTGTATGCTTTTCCCTGGCAGGAGATGCGGCTTAGCGCAGCCTTAAATCTGGACTCCATTTAAACAGAAATCCATATCAGGCATTTGCCTGTCTGAGCAGCGCAGGTTCAGCCAGGAAGACCCAGACTGATGAGGATTAGAAAATGAGCTCCCCGTCAGCTCCCAGGGGCTCAGTTCGGGTCTCCGCTGCACCCCCCTGTCATTTCTGCCACTCTTCCCTATGTCCACCCAGCACCTCTCTTTACAGGGGACAATATCAAGACCTCGGGAACCTCCTGAGATGCACCCACAGCCTGTGGCCACGCCAGCTGGAGACCAGGAGCACCAGGAGCACCTCCGTAAATAGGAGAAGAGGAGGAAGGACGTTGCTGTGTCTCATGAAGAGGATGGAGGCTTCACACCTCCTTTGGGCAGCAGCGTTTCACCCAAGCTTGGGAGCCGGCAGCCGTTCGCAGGCACCCGAATGAGCTGTCTGATTTCAGAGCTCCTCGTGGCACGCGTTGGGTTAGGGAGGCTGAGTCAGAAGAGCTGCTCTTACCAAGGGCACTCTCCTTTCAAAGGGTCAGAAAACCTCCCCAGCACAGGGTCTGGGTGGGCAGCCCAAGGGGAAGCCAACGTCTCCATGGCCAGAGCTGTCCACGTGGAGAGCGATGCTCCACGGGAGGAGCCGCAAATCTGTCTTTGAGCCGCACTTCTAAGGTCACTGGAAATGTCCTTGCTGGGACGCGAGACACCAAACCCACAACATGCCCAGTCCATCAAAAGATAGCAAAAACTTTCAAAGGGCTGCTTTTTAAAGATAATTTTAAAGTCTTTTGCACCCCCAGCCCAAGCTCCTGGTTTAGCAATGGGAGCCCGGCCACCTCCTGAAAAGCCCTGGAAACACTCGCTGACCGCAGGGGCTTTTCCACCCCAGTTAGCCCAGAGCCAGCCGTTACTGGTGTGCTGAGATGCAGGGGAAGGAATGCCTCAAGCCACACGCATGCTCAGTGTGGGGCACGGTGACGAGCCACCGCAGGAGCCACCAGCTTGGTGACAGGCGCTGCTGCAAACCGGCGGCTCTGCTGAGTTGGGGAAACGCAGGTGGGGACGAGCAGCCCCCTGGCAAGGCCAGGGACAAGGCGAAACAGGTTCAAAGGTGGAGATCAGCTCTGAGTTTCTGGCTAAATCTGTTTCCCGAGAGGTTGGTGCAATGTCCCCACCGAGGGACACGTTTTCGGTGTGAGCTGAGTTCAGAGGGCTTCGCAGGCTGCAAATGGCATCTCAGCACCTGAATAACCAGAGTTTTCTTCGGGTACAGTGAAAAAATAAAAGAGCAGCGACTCCTCTACAGGTAACTCACACCTTGGCCGTTTTGCAATGAACTCAGGCTGTGTCAGACCCACCTCCAGACAGCAGCCCCAAGGGAGGACACATGGATGCCCGGTTAACTTCAAGCACATCCCTACTTCTGCTGCCACGAGGAGCTCAGGCACACATTGAATCGCTCTCCTGCGGCCGGGGACTTGAGGTCTTTGCTTGTGGTATGTGACCGTCCTTTCCTTGCTGTGCTGGCAGGCAGCTCGCCCCTCGCTGCGGCACGTCCCGCTGCAGGAGACGGCGTGGCTTGCGCGGGCGCTTTGCGTCACGCACCCCATGCTCGAGCGCTGCGGCAGCCACCAACCTACACGTATGGCAGGAGCACGCCAGGCAGGGTCAAGCTCTGAGCACCCCCGGGGGATATATATACACACACTACGTTGTATTTATCTCTTCACCTCCCCAAAACACACCAATCCAAAATCCAAACAGCTCTTCGCCCCGGCTCTTGCTTTGCTCCAGCCTCTGACGCAACGGCTGTTTTTCTCTCTGTCATATTCGGCAAAGCGTTTCCGATCCGTCACATGCTATCAAATTAACAGCTATGGCAAGCGCTGGCTATAAACAGGCGCTATGTAAACAACAAGCCACAAGAAGGGGCTGGATTTGACTCGCTGGTGTTGAGAGGCTCCCTCTTGCTTGGCTTTTCTTGGGAATAGCTTTTCCCACTCGTGAGAAGAGGGCTCTCCTCCCAGCCGGCTGGTAGAGGCTGCCAGCACCCTCGCCGGGGAGGTGAGCGAGGAAGGCTGTGCCTCATCCTTGCTGGAGAAAACAGCGGTTTCCTACTGGGGTGAGAAGATGATGGGTGCCAGGAAAGCAGCTTGGGACCATCCACTCCCAGCTGGAGGAGCCCCAGCCCCCAGCGCTGGCCTGGCTGAATGGAGCTGGGCTTCTCCCCCAAACCTGAACTTCAGTCACAGCTTTACCCTTGCCAGGGGTCATCGCTACCAGTCCTGGTGGTTGCCTGAGGACTGGGGACACTCAGCTCCCACTCTCCGTCTCCCATGCCCTTAGAAGTGATTTTCCACCGGGAGGAGCTGCCATTTCTCTTTGATTCCCTTCGCCTGTTGGAGCTCATTGCGTTTTCATTTGTGCGCCACATTCAATTCATACTTGAAATGAGTAGAAGTAGCTCCAAGTTCCCCTCCTAGTTCACTGAGCAAAGCGGGACCTTATCCAGGACTAATCTGAACCAGATGACTGCAGTGGAGGGGAAGAGCAAGGAGAGTCAGTAAAAGAGAGATGTTTGTTCTTGCTAACAGTGTTTTTAAATGGAAACATCTTGCTTTCAAGTAGAAGGGCTTGGGTATTCAGTGCGGTCCAAGCGCCAGGTTCTACCAAGTATTGTTATTCCAGATGAACTTTCATCAAAGCAGATGAAAGCCCGTCCCCGGACTTCTCTATAAATTATCTGGTATGAAATCCAAACATTAACCTCCGTATAATTCACAGCTGCAGTAACTCCGGGGATAATCCAGGACAATTTGCCATGCACAGACTGTATGTAGTATCCATGCTATATTTATTTCAATGTAATTTTAGCCAGCACAAACAATCAAACAACGCGTTCAGCCTTGGCCGCCTACTGCACCAGTCCAGCAATGGGAGTGTCTCTGAGAACTGTAACTCATTCTTGATGAGGCAAACAACCAGCTCAGTGGATCTTTCCTTAAGAATCAAGTATTTGCTAAGGGGGGACCACACGTCCTTCATTTCAGTGGGACTGGCCTTGCTGAGAAAGAGCATGGACCTGGACGACATGCTCCACCTGCCTCTGGGGTGGCTCACGCTCATGGCAGCATCGGGACCACTGCCTCTGACAGCAGCGTGGGGACCAGCACGTCCGAGGGCAGCACCGGTCACGGTCAGTTCCTCCTGCGCTCCGGTGCTAACGGAGCCCAGCCAGCCCCAAGCACTGAGTGGTCCCGTCTCCCAGCTGGCCGGGCAGACACCTCGTGCAGGAGATTTGGGGCCTGATCTGCATCCCGAGAGCAAAGCCATCATGGGCTTGCAGCAAGCGACTCGGCCAGCTCCACTCGTGAATCATCTCATAATCAGGGCTCTCTGGTGACACAGTAATTATGTGTTACAGCACGGCTTCGTTATTATTCTCATATGTCCACAAGCACAGCCTGGTGCAATGGAGATGTGTCTTTCCAAGAGTTTCAGCACATGAAGGGCTAAGCTCATCCGTGGTGTAACCAGGTCAACCTCGGAGCTTGCCCCAGAGCTGAGCCTGGCTTAGGCAAGCCAAGTAGTGAGTAATGGGTTGATGAAGTCTCTCCAAACTTATGATTCGGGATGGGTTCGGCAATATTCCTCCCAGGAGCTTTCCTCGAGCAAGGTGATGTACTGCACTGAAGACGGACATGCGTCTGCCGCGTTACATTGTCCCAAATTTCCTGGACACGGGCACTCTGAGCCACGCTCTTCCCGCAGCCCCTGCCTCACTGCACAGCCAGCCAGGCAGGCTCCGATTTTCCTGACGACTGGCTTTAATTGCTTGCATCCACCCAGGCAGCATCTCCTTCCTCCTGCTCAGCAGCGCCAGTGGATTAGACACGCAGATGAACCCAGGGGTGGGATGAGCCGCACGGCAGGAAGGACGGATGCGCAGCCCTGCTCCACGCGTGGGCTCCAGATGCTGCGAGGCGGGAGGCGGGGGGGGGGGCCAGGGGGCACACACCCCCCCCCCCCCCAGGCCTGGTTTTGGGAAGACTTTTGTTAATTAGCCCGACTCAGAGCCCTGAGCATCCTCCTGCCTGGGCTTGCTCTGCTGCAGCAATGGCTGTGGACTTTCGCTTGCCCCAAGGGATGTGCACTGCCACATGTCCCCTGTGTGTCCCCCCCCGCAGTGTCCCTGGGGTCCCTCCGTTCTGTCCCCACGCGTGCTCACCGCCCTGCCAGCTTCCTTCCCCTCCCCGCGGCACCGGCACCGGTGGTACCTCGGCAGAGCCGGGAGAGGGAGCCCGAGCCCATCCCCGCGGCCGCCGCTCGCCCCCGGGCCACCGCCCCGCCCTCAGCGTCACCCACGGACACGCCGCGGGTGGGACATTCCGGTTCCCACCCAGCAAAGGGCTCTCTGCTCGGCAGCTCTTCGCGGCAGCCCCGTCTGCTTGCACGGCCCGATCCAGCCCTGCAGGAATATTCCCGTCGGCCATCCCGTAGGCATCCTCCCGGGCCACGGGAGACACCCGCCCACGAGCCCGCCCCTGTAGCACCGGCACCGAGCCGGTCGGGTAGCCCTGATGCCGTTTTCCTCTGCGGGCAGCTCCAGCCGGAGGAAGGCAGGACAGATCCTGCCCAGGACAGACCCTGCGCCGTGCCAGCAGGAGATTTTAACCCCTCGCGGGTGCTGAGCACCTCCTTTTCCCTGGGGGCGGCAGCAGGAGGGCACAGCCCCTCCTCGGACCCCCAGGAGGATAAGTCCAGTCCGGGGCTTGAATGGGGTCCCAACAAAACCTTCAAAGCAAAACCCCAGTAACAAAGCCCCTGCAGTCTGTCACCGGCTTAATTTTTGATGCAAAAATACAATCAAGTCTTTTCCAGTCTGCCAAAAGCCAGGTGATTTGGGGTTGGAGTTGCTGTGCTATACTGGTGAAACAAGGAGCCCGTGCTATTTTCCTGGCCATGGGGCAAAGCTGAGGGCCTGTTCACCCCCCGCCAGCTGTCGGCGGTGCTCCACGCACCCATTAATGCCATTTTCTGCTGCGGCTCGTGCAGAGACGCTGCAGCGGGTGCCCTCAGCCCACGGTGTTGCTGGAGGGCAGCCGCAGCGCAGGTGCTCGGGGCGGTGAGTTGCCCCGTGCTCGGCAGGGCCAGGGCTGCTGCGGCTTTCCCATCACTGCAAAATCCCACCTTCTCACCCCATCAAGGGCTGAACCATCCCAGCATCCCTCCTGCTGCCCTCGGCTGGCGGGGCTGCACCAGCTGCCCCAGCCCTCCCTGCTCCATGCACTGCCCTGAAGAGGGTCCCAGCCCTTTCCCCAACATTTCTGAGCTCCCCCCCCCAGCATCTGGGGGGATGGGGGATGCTGGGGTTTACCAATGTGGAGAGGCCACGTGGCTGCAGCCTCCCTCTATTGCCAGGATCGGGCCCCCAGGAGCCACCCAGCAACGCATGCCTTCCCAGCAGCCTTTCCCTCCCCACCCTGCCTTCGCTGGCTGTCCCAGTTCCCCGCTCCAAGCGAGTTGTTTCAATTGGGTAACTGGTGCTGGTTAATCCCGGTGGCTCCCGATGAGCACAGGAGGCACAGCGGGCCCAGGGCACCGCTGCTGCCATGGCACAAGCGGCAGTGGCTGGGGCACGGCGGCTCCTCTAAGGCTTTGCAAGAGCCTGTTTTCTCCCTGTTGCCTTATCTGGTCTTCGGTGTCCCCTGTCTCGGTCACCTCCCAAGTGCTGTTTAGTTTTTAGCATCAACTCTGTCCACATCGAGCCTCCCGCTTCGGTCACCGGCTCCCAGGAGAATGGTGGGTTTGTTGGGAAGAGGTCATTGCTGGGTGGTTTGGGAATTAGAGGTGGCTGCTTCTGCTGGCTAATGTCATTAGCTCTACATTAATTGCATTAACCTTTCTCACAGTTTCCAGTCCAGCCCATGGCACAAGGTTTATCTTTAAAAACTGAGTGGATTTTTAGAAGAATATCAGAGGACAGACATTTTTTCACAACTCTCGGTATTCACTTGTTATCAGATCCACTAATATTTTATGGGAAGGCTCGGCACTAGAATAAAACTCAGTAATCTTTCATCAGACTCTTGGCTGAATAATCTCCTTATAAAAAGGAAATCCTTTGTTTATTGGCAGAGTGCTTTTCTTTAAGGGGACTTGGAAATGCATTTGGTACTGGCCTCAAGTAGTTTTAATTCAGCAACAATAAAATAAGTTGGTGCAACATCTAATCTAATGGCTGGATAATTCTGCGTCTGGGCTATATCCTGCTGGTTTCATTCCCATGTAACCAGGAGACAATAAGCTAAAATGCTACATTTTCTAAGTATTGCTTCTCCCATCTGTAATGAAGGGGAACTTTAAAAATGTGAGAAAATGTCTGTGTTTCATGGCTGGTACAAGGGGGTGCGAGGCCAGGAGACGCAGGCCACGGCTAGCAGGGATGTTTCAGTGCCTTCTGGTACCCCGCACTCCTGAATTTCTTTTGAGTTGGTGCCGTCAGGAGGGTGGTTTGCTCGGTGGTGAAAAGAGGAAGCGGGATAAAATGACCGATTTTATTCCTGCGTCAGTGACCTCGTAGCAGCAGCTTGGGGCCAGCCTGTGGAGGTACCCGGGCACCCAGCCACAGGGTGGGACACCGGCGCCGAAGTAACCCTGTGCCTCCGAGTGCCACTTCCAGTCTGGGCCGCCCTTCATTCGCCTAGAAAATGGGAATGACAGCTCTGGGACAAAGCGGTGGTCTCTGCTGTTGTCACTTGTCACTGTTTATAAGGAGGGGGGGGGAATCACCTTGGATGTGAAGGAGACAAGCGCAGGCTTCATTCGCCTAGAAAATGGGAATGACAGCTCTGGGACAAAGCGGTGGTCTCTGCTGTTGTCACTTGTCACTGTTTATAAGGAGGGGGGGGGAATCACCTTGGATGTGAAGGAGACAAGCGCAGGGGAGGTTGCTGATGGGCGCTACAGGGACCTTCTGCGATGCCCAGCGGGAGGGACCAGGCAGCAGGGCGCGAACCCTGAGCACATCCCCGGCTCCCCCCGCAGAGCCCCCCCGG
>VYXH01004012.1:535-26460 GCA_013397275.1 Burhinus bistriatus | reverse complement strand
GGGCGGCGGCAGCTCCGTCACGGCGGCGCGGGCTGACATCACCGCCGCCGCCGCGCCGGGGACCGACGGCTCCGGCTGCTGCCCCGGGCGGGCGGCGGAGGGCTGCGGGCTCCGCGCTCTGCTGCACCCGCTGGCGCCGGTTCCTCCGCGGGGAAAACGCAGCAGTGGCTACCCTTCCCTCCTTCCCTCCCCGCCCCACGGCGTCCTTTTTCTTCCTTTTTTTTATTTTTTTATTTTTTTATTTTTTTTATCCCCCCTCCCCTTCTTTTCCCTTCTCCGCGNGGGTGGAAGGGGCTCGGCGGCGGCTGAGCAGACCCAGCCCAGTGGAGCCGCCGGGGGTGGGAGGCGGTGCGGAGCCGCTTCGCTCCCCCAAATCTGCCCTCCAACCGTCTGATGGATCGGCCTTAGAGCTCGGCTCCCCCTGATTGCTGCCTGTGCTGCGGAGGGGAAGGTTTTGCTCTCTGAGGACGATTTCCCAGTTCTCCCCATCCCCTCGACCCCCCGAGTTCATCACCTCCCGCTCACCCCATCCCGCAGCGGGTCGGGGCCGTGCCAGGGTGAATCTGCCTCCGGAGAGGTCCAGAGCACGCAGCATCCTGCTGAATTAGTGCACGATATAGCAGTGTCCAGAGGAAAGGGGCCACCTCTGGACTGTGGGAGCTGTGGGACTTTGGGAGCGGAGCGGTCCAAGCTGGACGGGCTTGGCCCAAGCCCTCCCACTTGCTCTGCGGCCCCGACACGAGGATGTGGTTGTGCCGATGAGTCTAATGGTTCATACAGTCGAGGGGAAAACGGCAGCCCCCCCTGCCTTGGGAAGCCCCCCAAGCAAAGGGCAGGGTCTGGCCGTAGCTGGAAGGATCTCAGTGGGCTGTGATTGCCATCCTGGGAATGGGACTGATGGGGTCTCTGCGGGTGTTTGGTGCCACACCGCTGATCTGGGCTGTGGCAGGGCTCACAGGACTGTAGTGCAGACTCACTGGGGCATTGGGCACAGCGCCGAATTAACTAGCTTGGTGCATGCAGAGCGGAAGCAAACGGGACCGAAGCTGTTGTGGTCCTTCTCCGAGCCCGGAGGTGGGAGCGGCTGGGGAGGGCAGCGGTAGCTGTGCTCTGTTTGCTGCCTTTCACCCCAAATGTTGCTGGCCTCCCCAGCAGGAGGGGACACGCAGCAGGGGCGCACACGTGTTGGCATGAGTGTGCTGGGGACGTCCAAAGACACTGAAGATGCTCCAGGGCTGACGCTGGTGTGTGCCCAGTCTCCCCAGTGAAGAGGCTGCTGGGGAGGAACCACCCTCTCCTGTCTTTGCCCTCAGCAAATAACTTGCATTTTGCCTGCTTGGCTTTTGCTGCAGGGTCACCAGCGTTTGCATTTGTCACTGGGTATTTCCGCGCGCCTCGTGCTGCGTTGCCATGCCGCAGCCCCTGCCAGCTCGGCAAACCCACCAGCGTCTGTGTTCAAGAAAAAGTGTGTTTCCAGCTCTTCTGGGTGCTGAGAGAGGGACTGATGGACGGACCTGAAAGGGCAAATGGGTTAAAAGAACTACAAACTCACTGACACCAAGTGTCACGGTTTCAAACCAGGCTGCCTAATTTGTAGTGCTCATTAACAGATTTTTTTTCTGAGTGCAAATAGATTTATTCAGAGCTGTGTTGTGAAAAGGCTGCAGGGCTGTAAGGAAAGCACCTTCAGTAGGATGGGGAAGGACTCTGCTGTTAATTTTTGGGGAATGGGGGTGTAAACTGGGAAGATCTATGTCACGTACGCAAAGAATGGTTTCACTAAACACTGTAAAAAGCTCTAATACACCCTATAGATTTCATTTCCTGCAACATGGACTATCCTGATGCAAGCTAAAGAAAACCCAAAAGCAGGCTCCTGACCTGCCCCAGCATCGGTGCTGGGGTCTCTCCAGTCAAGTCAGGGCGTGGACGCCAGCACCAAGGTGGCAAACATGTCCTGCGCTCACCGGTCCTTCCCCTGGGCACGTATGGCCCAGGCTGATGTGGTGGGGGAAAAAGAAAGTGGCACGAGCATCTGTGGGAGAGGAGATGCTTTTTCTGTGTGTTTTTGGCTGCCAGGAGTCAGTGCGAGGCAGGGACTCAGGGAAGGGGCTGGTGAGCCAAGGCTGGGGGCAGTGGGGGGATTTGGGGCCCGGGAATCGTGCGTGTATTCCCACAGTGGGGCAGATGAGGGGGAGAGTCCTGGAGGACTTGTGGGGTCTTTGCATCCTGCCCAGCAGCAGGTGTCTAACTAAAACCAGTAATGGTGTCTAACTAAAACCAGTAAAGCCCACAGCTCCCAGTGCTGCCAGGGACAGGCACTTACAGCGTTCCTGCAACAACTCCTCCCACGCTGGGGCCGCGTCCCAGGCGGTGCTGGAAACAGGAGCCACGGGCAGGATTTTACAAATTTTCCTGAGCAACTCATCCTTAGAGGAAAAATGATTTGAGAATCGGGTCTGGGTGCCTAACGCCAGGCAGAGCTGTCCTAGCACAAGCAGGAGGCACGGGGAGGCACAAAAAGCTTTTCCTGGGGTGTGGGAGAGGCTGGGGGAAGGCAAGGAGGGGGCAGAAATATCTGCTGTCAGTATGTGAAACCAGCTGGTTTCACCCGCGTTCCCAAGCCACCCCCTTCCCTCCCACAGGAAGAAATGCAAGCAGCCGCAGCGCGTCCCCAGACCTCGCTCTTTTGGGGGAGTTTGCTACCCGGGAGAATTTAAACGGGTTATAAATAGGATGGAGAAGAACCAATTGAAATGCAAAAAAACCCCACGCTTGGGGATCTGCCCAAACTCTGTGACACCTCCCTGGCATCGTTGCATGGCATGGCATGGCATGGCATGGTGTGGCATGGCATGGCACGGCGTGGCGTGGCATGGTGTGGCGTGGCGTGGCACACCAGCTCTGCCTGGCCAGGGCTTTCTCCAGACTCTGCAAGAAGAGCCACCAAGGTGGTGGCCTTCGGCTGAGAAGGTGCTGTAGGAATCAGGGGCAGCTTCAGCCCTGCTGTAGGTCAGCTGGTCCCACGAGGGTCTGGGGCTCGGGGTTGCCTGCAAACAGAAAACCAGCCCGGATGCATTATGCGTAAAGGAAAGGATCCGCGTAACGAAGCTAAACACGTCTGCTTGCAAGAGCAGTAGGCAAACAGTGCTGACAGGCCTGCGTCTCATGGCAAACCGGGAATTGTTCGATGGCTGTGGTTTAGCGGGGCTGGTTGAGTAATTCCTCACCACGGATGACTTTCTGCTTCATTCCGGTGAGCAGGGAGAGCACGAAGCCGGGCTGACGGCGGGCGGGCGGCACGGGGCTCGGGGGAGAAGGGACGTGACTCGCAGGATGGAGAACGGAAGCGGGAGGAAGGAGCCAGCTGCTGGGCTCTCCGAATTTGTTTGCCATCGAAAGGGTAACGGGATCTTTGGGGATGCCCAAGTGGGAATCCTGCCGTCAGGGCGGGGCTAGGCACATTTAACCTCCGAGCGGGGGTTGTGCCGGGTGTATTTTGGCAGGCAGAGGCATGGCAGAAGTCCCTTGCCAGCTCCCACCCATCGCCAGAGGCTGTTTCCAAAGCCCTAAATATAATTAATCATGAATGCAAGTTACTGGGGGCCTGGAGGCGTGTTAATTTGGGGAATATAGTTTTAAAACGACTGAAGGTTTTTCTAAAAGCTGCAGTTTAGAAGAGGATGCCATCTGGGAGGTCCCACGGTGTGCATCAGCCTGAATTATCCTATGGTCTTCTCTGACTTTATTAATTGGCATTAGTCATCAAGCCACGCTGCCTAAATAGCATCTTATCCTCATAGTTCAGTGAGCAGATGAAGGCAAACCCAAAACCCAGAGAGGAAATTGCGCCTATGGCCCGTCGTGATCAAACGCAGTAAATAAATGATATCCTAATATGGGTAAATAGTAATTACTGCAGAGGCCCTTGATTGGGAAGTTACGGTTACAATGCCACGGCGTTCCTGATGGCAGGTCACAGTGTCCTCTGCCTTGCTGGAAAGGGCAGATTTAGAGCGTCTGGGGCAAATGCTGATCCCATGGAAAAGCTGATAGCGGTTCGATCCATAGGAAGCTTGACTGAAGGCACTGGGCCAAGTTATCAGGGGAAACGGCGTTGCAGAAATTAGGGTTTGGACAGCCCGGCTTGACTTTATTTCTGGAGAAATAACTGGGGGAGTGTTCTCTAGGTGGTTTGCTAAAAAGGAATTTGATGAAGCACTGTGTGTGCTCTGATGCTTGAGGAACGGCTCCAAATAATATTAATAAAACTCATGTTAATGCATTAGGTGCAAGCTAACCAACATCTCTAGCAAACAGATAAATGGGATTTATCATCGTGTGGGGTTTTTACTCGTGGTGTTCAGATCAATAGGGCCCCTGTAACCCCGAGCCCAGCGCCGGGGAGTGGGGCCAGGTCCCCATGCAGGACCGAGTGTCACAGCGAGCCGCTGGCACGGTGCTGTGACAAAGGGCAGCTGCTCTTCCCAGCGGGAGAGGGGCACGGAGGCAGCAGTAAAGGCAGGAATAATCCGCGGAGGGTGTTGGAGGAGCGGTGCTTTCTCTGCCTCTTGCTGCCTTAAAATCAAAGCTACCATATATTTTTAGTTGGGGTTCAGCAATACGGCAGTTGGAAGAGCCTCGCTCGTTTGGGCTGCCCAGACAGACACTGCTCATCAAGAACTAATTGTGCAAAAAGGATTTCCGAGGCAGGTGTGGAGGGATGGTGGCTCTTCTGGAGGAGCTGCTTTGCAGCGTGTGATGGGCGGAGATCATGTAATGGTGCGCGGTGCCACAACTGGAAGGTGGTGGTGAGGTTGCGTTGCTTACCAGCTGGACCGGGATGGAACAAGGCAGTCAGTACTGAATTGTTAACAAAGTACAGAACAAGTCCCCTTGTCTCCAGCAGCGTGGATGATCAGCAGTCTTTAGCTTTGGTGGGATTTCTGGGGGTTGGGAACAGGCATGAGGGGCGGCTTTGAGTCTAAAAATGGAAGCTCCCCGTTTCAAGAAGTATTACTCTCATCAAAGGCAACTTGTCTGGCCTGCGGCTTTTTAATGAGTTTTAATTGTGATTCAATGCAGCATTAATCTGGTGCTTTAACATTGCCCGTCTGCGGCCAGCGTGCTCGCTGGGCGCTGTAATTCATACCCTGCAAATGCAACGCAGGGTTCCTCCCCCTTCTTCTTCTTTTCATGGAAATTTTATCAAATGATGAATAGTTCAATTCATTACCCAGCTAGCAGAGAGCTCGAAGGAGTCGGATCCTGGATTCCTATCTCCCAAGTCAGTGTGTAATTACCCAAATCTGGCAGCAGGCAAAAATCTACGTGACGGAGCCAGCTGCTAGAGTCCCCCACAAATCTGTGAATCCCATCGTTCCCGGGCTGGGAGGGGACCAGCGCCAAGCTCGGCTCCCAGAAATCCTGCGCTCCTTTGTTCATGGCAAAGCTGCTGGCAAAGCCCCCTCGCTGCGGCTCTCCGGACCGCGTCGCTCTGCAGAGCCTCGAGCATCGCTGCGACAAGCCCTGGGAGCAAAACTGCCGGCGGTGAGGCTGTGCCGGGGCGGTGCTGGAGCAGCCAAGATGTCGCAGAGGGCAGAGAAATAGGGCTAAACCCTCCAGACCCCAGCCCAGATTGGGGTCCTGCTGGGGCATGTAGCCGGTGAGCGCGACGGGGACCCTGCTTGATGGGAAACCTGGGCAGCCTCCAGCAGGGCCACCTCGCTGCACCAAAAATGAGTCTTTCCAACCTGTTGCTCCATGCTCACTTAAAAGCACGGCCGAGGAAGCGCCTGCTCCTGCTCAGTGCTGAGACGGGAGCTGTGCCTGCAAGCTGCACTGTGCTGCTCTCCCTGCCGGGGTGCCGACCGCAGCCCCCATCCTCCCACCGGGATGCGGACCCGGATTTTCCCCTGTGGGAGCGGTGGTTTCTTCCGCCGGCAATCTGCTGTGCGAATCCCTCAGACAAGCTGTCGGCCCTTATGGAAAAATCCTCACCCACCTCCTGTGCTGAAGGGTGGAGAATAGCCGCCTTCCAGCCAAAAAGCCCCGCGGCGCTGCCGGGGAAGCTGCTGGGGCCAGCCTGGGGATGTGCATGTGCCTGGGTGGGGAAAAGGGGGGGTGCCAGCGCTGGGCATCGCTGTCACAGGGTTAAAGCTGTTTGGTTTGGGTAAGGGCAAGGACCTAAAATGCTGGTTCTGGAGGTTGTAGGGGTCCTGGGGCTGTCACCGAAGGCCAAGCTGTTAGCGATGCAGGGATGAAGGTCCCTTTGCAGCCACGGCCCTCCCTTCGGACAGCCCAGCCGTGGTTGCCCTCTGCTCCCAGCATCCCCGCTCTCTGTCTGTACAATAGCTGCTATAAATTCACCAGAGAATAATGGTCTCTCTGTCCGTGCACAGGACCATCTCTGCGTGCCCGCCCCGAGGCACGCTGGCCCTTGCAGGGCCTGGGGGGGCTCCAGAGTCATGGGGGCCACATCCTGACCCACCCTGTGCCAGCAGCACTGGGAGTGTGGCAGTGGTACTTGGGGGTCCCGGGGCTGAAGGCAGGCTGGGGACATCCCCGTGCCAGCTGCCGACACCCAGAGCCTCTGCACCGCGTGCTCTGGGGCTCAATGTCCCCACCGGTGAAGGAGGGATTGCTCAGCCCACGCTAGGAAATCCCCGGTCACAGCTGGGATAAGCAGCAGTTTTGCCATGTGGGGCTGGCGATGAGAGCCGGGGTGGGGTGGGGAGCTGAAGCTAATCCTAATATCATTAGGAATTCGCTGTCTGCAGCTGCACCGGCACCAGTGGCTGTGCCCCGGTGCATGTTGGCACCCGGCAGTTCTTGAGTGCGTTTGGTGAAGCCGAGGTTCAGGCTTCGCGCCCGGCGGGGGCTTGGGGCAGGCGGCAGCGGGGCTGCTGTAACCAAAGGGTTTCCCTTTCTTCCAGGGTCGAGGAGCACCCACGGTTCCCTGAGCACCCCCGTCCGTTCCTGGGTGTCAGGAGGCGCCCGACCAGCCCGTGGAGCAGAGCAGGGCAGGTGAGGACCCCGCGCTGCGCCCGCACCCCGGGGGACACCGGAGAGGGATGGGAACAGCCCGGGGACATGGTGCCATGCCCAGGGTGGGGGTCTGCCACCACCAGCCCCTCTTGCCCATCCCCAATTGCTCTGCAGATAGCTGGGCAGGCGGTTGCATGGCCAAAAAAGCATTTTTTTTAATCAAGAGGAGTGCAGCAGCTGCCACAGCTCTCCGCCCCCCAAAATCTGACCCTGTACCCCAGGGAAGCTCCGTCGGTCAGAAGAGAGCAAATCCATGGAAGACTCAGTCCTCGTGGAAGTGCTGAGTCCTTTAAGCAAGTGACCAAAAAGCTGAACTTGCAAAAATATTGTTTGGGTGCACACGGGTGAGGCGGCGGTGTGCAGCGAGCATCCCCTGCGGAATGCCGGCTCCGGCACCTCCCTGGGGGCTTTACAGCTCCAGGTCGGTTCACTGCGAACCCCTGGCGAAGAAAGTCACTTTGGCAGCTCTCATAATTACATTAAGTGCAAAGAAACACTATTCTAGAGCACCGTGTGCTAAAATACAAGGAAAAATGGGGAAAAGGCGAGATTTGAGGCTCTGTTGAGTGCATGGACATCACTGGGCAGGGGAGGAATACCGCAACCATTCCTCCACGAGCTTCCCTATGCTCTTGTTTGTGCCTGAATAACAAGTCTCCGTTTTGCTTCTGTGGATGGTTTCCCCCTTCCTGGGAGCCAGCACACAAGGCAGGGCTTGTCCGGGCTCCAGCTCCCCGGCGGGCACAGGGCGGGCTGGCAGCGGGGGGGTTGGTGCCTCCCGCATCCCAGCCCCGGCCATCCTGTGACCTTCATCCACCCAGGCTCTGGCACTTCCTTGCGCTGGCCAGGAAACGGGTTTCTGAAGCCCGAAATATTTAGAAGATAGTGTTTGTTTTTCTTCTTCTTCTTTTTTTTTCTTTCCTTCTTCTCTTTTGGAAAACTTTTGCCCCCAGCTGGGACAAACTTCCAAAAAACCCTTGTGGTTTTGTAAGCTGTCCAGGAGCAAACAGCTCCGTGCGGGAGTGGCTAGAATGGGAAAGGAGCCGCCGGAGCCCAGGCTGTGGGATGCTGCCCCATGTCCTGAGGAGCACCCGATGTGCTCATTCCCAGGGAATACTTTGGGGTTTTTGAGTGGAAAACGGCAAGTGAGGGAGAGGTGTCTGAGCCGCGCACCCATGCACTATCTCCCTGCTTCAGCAAAGTCCCGTTTGCCAGGATAAATAAGTTTCTGTGGTTCATGTCCCGTACAAAGCTGGGACTTAGTCAGGATTTTTTTCAGGCTATCACAAAAGTAGCAGTGTTAGTGCCCCAACAGTCCTTTTTGCCCCGATTTTTTTTACCCTCACCCACCCCATAGCCTCTTCCCAAGCGGTTTCTTACCCATGGGATCCAGCAGCCGCTCTTCTCCCCACCATCCCCCAGCCCTTTAATACCGGTGTGTGTGGCTTTGCACCTCATTACAATCAAAAAGCAGGTGAGTTTGGGAGGGGTTGGGTTTATGGCATCCTCCCACCAGAGGCTTTCTGTCGTTAGACAGGCAGCCCCGCTTATTCTGCTTAAAACTGCAGGATCCAGGCTGGAAAAAAAATGTTGTAACCAAGTCTCTTGACTCAGTCTTCTTGATGACGTGTGATGTGATGTGAAATAGCGCTCATGGACGAGCGCCTGGCTCGGTTACCCACTCATCTCAACACGTGAAAAGAGACCTTTTTTTCCCTCTCTGAGTTTCCTGAAAACCTCTCAAGCTGAGAAAAAGCATGCAATAATTTTATCCTCAAGGAAACATTATTCCAATAAGCTGGAGGAGGGTAAAATCCTGTGGTCAGTGACCTGGGGCGGCTCCAGGGGCCAGAAGCGCTTTGTGCTTCATCAGGATGTTTCCGCCAGCTTCACGGGGTGGGAAGGAGCTGGGAAACAGAGTGGGAGGAAAATTGTGCTTGTTTACAGAATTTATTGACGAGCGTGAGATTTGTGTTTCTTCTCAGCACGTGGGCCCAGGAGAGGTTTGGTTTGCCTCCCCCGGAAGGTTTCCTGGGGGAAAAATGGTCCAAAATGGGGCCCCTGCCAGTACTGCAAATGCTGGTGCCAGGGATGCTTTTTGCATCATTCCCGGGCAGTCTGTGACATCTGTGGGACCGTGTGAAGTGCCCAGGGCGGGTGACACCGTGGTCAAGGAGGGATGGGGACTTGTGGTGACAGCCCAGCCCCGTGGCCAGGAGACATCTGGCCTCAACTCGGTGCTTTTTTTCCCAGTGGCTTGGGAAGAGGAGAGGCTCTTCCCAGGCAGTCAGGGGTTTCTAGAAAGAAGAAATCATTGAAAAGTTGAACTCCAGGGAAATCCCAGTCACTTCCTCCCAGGCTGGAAAAAAATCAGCTGCCAGATATTGCTTCAGAAAATGTTCATCTGTCTTTTGTCCTTTGTTTAGACCATGTTAATTGAATTAATCCTTAATATTTGTAAAATCAATCTACTGCTCTTTACAAGTTGGATAAACACGGAGCTCTCTTTGCCTCTCCTTGTCTATGCACTATGGCTAAGTGGCTTTCCCAAAGTCAACTGTGCCTGCCAAAAATCCCATCTGGGGGCACCTCCCCCTCCACCCCCCAACTCCAGGGTCCCCGTTGGGGAGCTGGGGTGCACCCACAGCCCCCATGGGTGCAGAAGCAGAGATCTGCTCTGGCTCTTGGCAGCTCAGCCCCATTTGGGGGGACAAAATCAGAGCAGTGCTGCGGTGGGGGGGGTCTCAGTCCCTTGGGAGCTCTGCCTGGGGCAGTACGACTGCCTGGTGTCCCTGCTCTCTCCTCTGCCAGGACACTGCCCCAGTACTAATATCGTCACAGCACCATACGTGTAATCATAGCATTCGTTCCTGGGTGCAGGGTGCTGGCTGCTGCAGAGCACCCGCTGAGGTGCTGCAGGGCCAGCACAGGGCAAAGCCGATTCAGGGACACCTGGATTTGCAGCACAACCTTGGAAACCGCCTTTTGCAGCATCCCAATGCGCTGCTGTCCCTGGCCCTCATCGCTGGGCTGCTCTGGCAGGGCTGTGGGCACGTGGGGCAGAGCAAACCCAGGGGGTGCCCAGACTCCTGCCTGCCCACCCGAGTGTGACCTCCTCAGGGGGGGACACCACCCCACGGAGCTTCACGGCAGCCCTGGTGCTGCCCCTTGGGTCACAGCTGAGTGTGGTGCAGCCCAAAAGCATCCCTCGGGCGCAGCCACTGCTCTTGCGGCGCTTGTATCCGCACCGTTGAACTTGGTGTCAGCAGGGTCCAACCCCCTCCGCTGCCGTCCCTGTTGGGGGGAGAGGTTCGGGGTGTGGATGCATTGGTGGGGGCACCTTCCTGGAGGGTGCCAGCTCACTCACAAAGGAGGCAGCCAGGCCACGTCAGCGCTGGTGCTCCTGCACTGCAAGGCAATTAAAGCCGTCATCCCGTCATTCGCTGTTAACAAACAGGCAAATGCAAAAACCCCGTGAGTTGAGGGCACGGGGAATGCGGCATCAAACCCCAAGCCTGTTTTTTTTTAACGCAACCTTAATGCAGTGTTTGGTCTGGGGGCTCTGCTGAGCCCACGCTGCCGGCGTCCCACGTGCCAGCGTACGGCCCTCGGATGGGCTGGCAGCATCCCCCGCGCAGAGCAGCCTGCGCACGGGGCTGCTGCTGCTGGTCGGGAGCTGCCAGGGGGGTGCTGCCCGGGGTGAGACCCGAGCAACGTCCCGCACTGCTCCCCAGCCACCTCTGCTTTCCCCCCAACAGAGTTTTTAGCTTTGCCGTGGGGTCTGCGAGCTGGTCCCCACCACTGCTGTCCAGCTGTGCCGGGCAGGGCGAAGCCCAGCGGGACGGAGGGGATGGGAACATGACAGCCTATTTTATAGGAACATTCCCTTTTGCAAGGCTCCACTCAGTGCATTTATTCCGGTGTTTATTAGAGCCCAAAGGTGTTTCCTGCGGCTGGGCGCAGAGCTGAAGCCATTCGCTCAGCTTCCCTCTGCCGCTCCAGCTGTTCGTGCCATCAGCCAGATGCATAAATAAGGAGAAAACAAGGAGCTTTGCTGGTTACTGTAGGATTTGGGTCTCCAAAGTGTTGTCAAGAGCAGGCTGAAGGGCTCTCCCCTGCTCCGTGGACTAGGTACGTGTAACGGGCTGGGGGAGATGGGGTCTCTCATCGGTGGTCCAAACACGCACGAGCCATGGGGCAGACACTCCAGCACCGCATCCTGGTAGGAGACGGTGAAAATGGAGCTGGTGGGGTGGGACGGGAGCAGGAGGACCCTCTCCCTGCACGGCTGATTCACCTCTCCCCCCGGGAGCCGAGGAGGCCGAAGGCACTTCACCCTGCCGTGGGTGCGCAGGGTGGTGAGGGACGCTGCCTCGTGCAGCATCCGCTGGCACGGGGGCGAGGACCAGCGTGGCCGTGGCTCTGCAGGCTGCTGAGCTCTGCCCGGCACGGCGCCCTGGGCCTCCACGTTGTGTCAATAAAGCAAAAATTATGCAGTTGCTTGTCAGCTTTTCACGGGGATCAAACCCACATCAGGACCAGGGGAAAAAAAAGAGACTTCTTCCCAAGGACGAGAATTTTCTCTGTGCTTGAAGATTTGTAACTATTTGGGGACATGTATAACAAATTTTTTTGCCGAGGGATCGAAACATGCTCGGAAAAACTTGGTCTATAAGAAAAAGCACCTTCAAGATGCTGGTGGCATTTGGGACTGTCCCCCTGGTGCTGGCAATGGAGCATTTCCAGGTGGCATTTCTGCCCGCTGGCAGCTGTGGAGGGGCTTGCACGGGTCTGTGTGAGACCCCCCTGGGGCAGGGGCTCGGCCGGGCCGGTGCTGAGGGGGCAGCAGAGCCGTGACTGTCCCCCACCCTCGCCCAGGAGCCACCGTGCTCTCACGGCAGAGTGGGATGGATGAGATCCCACAGCACTGCTGATATTTTCTTGGAGTCAAAACTACCGAGCCGTCCAAACATTAATAGCTGCATGGAGGCTTAATGGGGAGCTTTATTCTTCGTTATCGACATAGTTATTCTGTAATGGGATGTGCAGTTTTGCCTGTCTCATAAATACCCATAATCTGCTTTTTAGTGGTCAATATATAATCCTGAACTGACCTCATACAATATCAAAACCCTCTTCCCCTCCCATTTGCCCCTGTACTCAGCGCTGGTGAGGCCGCAGCTTGAGGACTGTGTTCTGTTTTGGGCACCACAGTCTAGGAGGGACATTGGGGTGCTGGAGCGTGTGCAGAGAAGGGCAACAAAGCTGGTGAGGGGTCTGGAGAACATGTCTTATGAGGAGCGGCTGAGGGAATTAGGATTGTTTAGTCTGGAGAAGAGAAGGTTGAGGGGAGACCTTATCGCTCTCTACAGCTACCTGAAAGGAGGGTGTAGTGAGATGGGAGCTGGTCTCTTCTCCCAAGGAACTAGTGATAGGACAAGAGGAAACGGGTTCAAGTTGCGCCAGGGGAGGTTTAGGCTGGACATTAGGAAAAAATTTTTCACTGAAAGAGTTATCAAACATTGGAACAGGCTGCCCAGGGAGGTGGTTGAGTCACCATCCCTAGAGGTGTTCAAAAGTCGTGTAGATGTGGTGCTTGGAGACATGGTTTAGTGGCAGACCTGGTAGAGTAGGGTCAATGGTTGGACTAGATGATCTTAAAGGTCTTTTCCAACCTAAACGATTCTATGATTCTATGATCCCTGTAGCTTCCTCAGGCTGGCAGGACTTGGTTTTGGGGCTCTGATCGTCATCACTGCTCTGCTGCTGCACGGGGTGTGTTGTCAGCCCAGAACGGCTCTACGGGGCACTGGCCACTGTCCCCAGTGCCTGGGGCTGCTCCTCGAGGAGGACACGTGCTGGGAACTCATCAACAAGCTCCGTCCATCAGCCCTTGCTGGATTTCATGCAACCCGCCTTTCTTCAAAAGTCAAGCAAGCGCTTCTTGCAGAGAAGCACAATTCTAAAACTGAAGCCTTTGAAACTGCGCCATTTTAAAAGTTTGCTCCATGGCAGCGTGCAAAATGGCTTTTCCACGCGGCTGAGTCCAACCCACCATTTCTGGTCCTTGCAAGAGCCCGTTGCACTGAAAATATCCAGCAAAAAAGCATCCCACCTTTTACGTTTCCCCACGGAAGGGGCTGTCCTGGGAAGGCTCCATGGACCAGCCCCTCGCCTGTCGGCCCCGCTGCCGTGTCACGTCATCCCCTCGCAGGGTTTGGGGCCGGATCCTGCCCTGGCTGTGGCAGGCGAGGGACAGTCATGCCCACGCCGGTGCTTTGGGGGCTCTGAACAAGCATCTGACTTTACCTGGGCGTATGAATAGATGTTGCTTTATACCCTGCTGCTGATCCCGGGGTTTCTGGGCAGGTTAATGAGTACGTTGCCAGGCTGTGTATGAGTCAGGTAATGTGCCATGTATGTAAATGCCTCCGTTTCCTAACGGTCTCGGGAGCGAAAACTATTTGTGTTGGAATTACTTTGTTCTCTAGAAGAGAGTAGGCGGCAGTGCATAATCATCCTAAAGGGGGCTGGCAGTCACCGAGGAGGAGGACACGGGGGTCGGCGTGATGGCTGCTGCCGGTGGCTCGTGGGGCTCAGCCTTGTGCCCTGCTGCTGGCGATGCTCCGGCTCATGCAAAACTTGCCCGGGAGCAGCCCAGCGGGGGTCGGATCCTGCCATGCGTTGCCCGACGCCGCGGTGCGCAGAAGCAGGAAGGGTTTGTGTGTTTTATCTGGGCCTCCCGGGATGGTGAATTGAATGTTTTTGCTTTCCCTCTCTGCACAGAGCTCTTGTACGAGTCAATGAGAGACCTCCACAAGTCTAGCGTGCTGGGAAGCAAGCACAGCAGCCTGGTGAGTGTCCCGCGCAGGGCATTTTAATAAGGCTGGGACAGAGAGATCCATAGAAACCGCGGCTGAGCCCAAGCAAGCCAAGAGCCCAACTGGCTGGCTCTGCTCCGAAGGTGCCTTGGCACAAAAGAGAAACCACTTCAGTTACTCCGGGGACTCGGCGTTTCCTTGCCCGTCTGCTTTTAAGTCAAGCTCGGGCTGCAAACGCGCCCGGGTGCCCCGGCCGAAGCACCGATCCCGCAGCAATGCTGAATCTGGACTTTGAGACACGTTTGGGGGCTGAATGACGCCTGCCCACTGCGAACATGCGTTGCTCTCTGTGGCGGAATTGTTATTAAAATGAAGAACGGGATGTGCCTAAATGTTAAATCTTACCGAGCCTTGTTAGCATGAAAGCCATTAATGTGAACAAAAGCCGTTTTCAAGGTTGAATTGAGAAGCATCAGAGCATTAGAGTACTGGGGAGATTAAAATCAGCATTTGTTTGGCTCTAGTCTAATGTGCATGGAACAATAAGCATTTGATGACTAATTTTGGCAATGCTGGGTATCTTATCAAAATATAGCTGTTTAATTTCAAGTTTTTCTTTCGGGAGTGGATTCCAGCAGCATAAATCCTACAGAAATGCTTTGCTAACGTAGCGGGCATGCACTGAGCACATCCCATCCTCCGTGTCCGGAGGAGCCTGGGCAGGACATGTCTCGGGGTGACACTGTCCTGCCGCAGCCCGCGAGTGGCTCTGCCAGCTCCTGCTTGTGCATTTTCCCTTCCGAGTCAACGAAATAGCGGCTTTGCTCAAGCAAAGTGTGCGGGGATGGGGTTGGGGCGGGGGGGTGGCTTTGCCGGGGCTCCCCCAGCACGCAGCGATGGCAAGGACGGTGTTTTGCTGTTTGCCGGTGTTGATTTAGGGTACGAGCGCAGCCCTGCTCATCCCAGCACTCCGCAGGCGCTGGTCCCCTGCCCCTGGCCAGTGCGGGTCCTGGGGTCCCTCCCAAATCCACCGCCAAAATGTTTAACGAGTTTAATCCCCGCTTGGCCACGAAGCTCCTAAATCGCCCAGCGCTGATGCTCACCAGCTCTGGACGAGCATCGGGACCAGAGCAGGGTTGTGCCCGCCTCGTGGGGACTTTGGGGGCGATGACTCTCTCCTGGAAGGCACATGCTCAGGAGTGTGGTATAGCAGCCAGTCTGGTAGTGGTTTTTTACTCTAAAATCTGCCCTGGTGAGCTATTTGGATGTTTTCTTCCCTGCTCCCTGCACGTGGGAGCTGAGAGGAGTGTCCCTGGGCAGGGGCGAGGGGGGATCGGGCAGCCCTGTGCTTCCTCCCTCCTTGGTTAAGACCTGCCGAAAAGCAGCTCTTGTTTTTTTGCCCAGTTACACTTCGTTGCCTTAATGGCCGATCAATACTCGAAATGTCAAACTCGAGCACCGCTGACCTTTCTGACGGAAAATAACTCCTGCCCAGCGGCTCCCAGGGATGTGCAGGCGATGTGGTGGCTCCGGAGAGGAGAGAGGGAAAATAACCCCATGGAGGGGGGGCACGGGGGCAATGAGGGGGTGGGTTTCAGTTGTCTTTGGTTTTCTTCATACAAAACTGTGCCTTGACTTTAACTGGAAAGCCCCAGATGGGGAATGATCTCCAGAACCTCTGCCTGTGCCAGGAGGAGGCAAGAAGAAAGGGAATAATGTGTTTCGGAAAGACGCTGTCTCCTGGAGTGCCACAAAACCCCTCCTGAAAACCCCATTTTTTCTAGGTAAAAAATGAGTGTTGGATTTCCTTTTCCCAACACACTTTTTCATGCAAATATTTTTTTCTTGCTAGTCAGCCGTAACCCTGATACTTAACTGTGGGCAGAACAATAAGTCAGGCAGTCACGGCGAAGGAGCACTGGTTTCCTGTTAGAAACCTCTCGAAGGCCATGGGGCATGCTACGTGCCATCACGGTGACCCAAAAAGCTGCTGTAGGTGCCACAGCCCCCGTGTGTGTCCCCCCAGCATGCTGCTGGGGGGCACAGTGGGAAGGAGAAAGGGCTCCCACTGCGGCGGGGCTGGGGGGGGATTGCCAACCCCCCCAAAATGACTGCTTCGTACAGGTGAGGGCAGAAATTCGTTTCTCTGAAAGCTTTCATGATTGAGGCAGATTAAACAGCGCTATATATAGGATATACAGATTTTTTTGGGGATTACAGTCCACTGTAACCGCCTATTGCGGCGTTAGGGGCTCTTTGCGCAAGCTCTCCCTCCCGGCTGCTGTTGCCAAGACTCCCGATGCTTGAAAAGATGCATTTAAAAATAAACACATTGAGAAAAGAGCTGTGTCCTGCTGCTGCTGGTAGGCAAGGGCGGGAGCTGCCAGCAGATCAGAAAAGCCTCCAAAGAGGGGCTGGGTTTTTGCTTCTTGGTTCCTTTTCTTTTTTCCAGGCGAAGGGCAGTGCCATTCCCAGGGGATGTGGGCAGAGCTGGTCCCTGTGGATTTTGTGCGTGCTGCTGGGACACGCGGGTCGGATTCCCCTGCCCCACGGCATCCGCTCTGCCTGGCTGATGGGGGCTGCAGGGTGGGTATCAGCCCTCCATCCTAGAGGAAAACCTGCAAGATAATTTTTGGGTTTTGTTTTTTTTTTTTAATGCAATTGCTCCCGAAGCTGCTCTCTGCTGTAAAACTGAACGGCAGCCTGAGTCGCTCACTTAAAATCTTATTTCCCCACGCTGCACGAAGCAGGAGCTCACGGGGTGCCCAGGACGGGGCAGCTCCGAGCCCTGCGCAGCCGCAGGCTTGCATTGCTCCTCGTCCTGGGGTGCTCCCCGCCCCGCTCGGGCGGATATGCCTCCGTTTCTTCCTCGTGTGTCAGCCCCGTGGTGCGTGATGCAATATCGCAGCTCCTGGGATAGATGGGGAAAAAGAGGGAAGTCAGCTCCCTGCAACCTCCACGCGTGGTCCAGCCCGTGCTCTTGGAGAGGAAAACTTGCCCGTCCCTTCCCTGGAACGGGGCTGCGGCCTCTCCTCAGCATCGTCGCCTTAATCCAGCCCTGTCGTATATGGAAAATCTCCTGCTAACCGACCTACATTGCCTGCTCCTGCCCGTCGTCTCCCCATATCTGCTTCTGCAGTGGAGCAGGGTCAGAGTAAGATATTAATGCAACTCTGCAAAGGAGCCAGGGAGCGCGGCAGGCTTCGCCCGGAGCTGCAGACGCTGGGCTCCTTGCCTATAATATTGTCCCCGGGGTCTTTCCCCACCTCCAGGCCTGTGTGTTTTCCTCCGGTTTTGAGGAACAGCACCAAACCCGACGCGACGACACACAGAATCAATTCGGCGCTCCTCTGCATTTCTCCTTCCATGAAATATTTTTGCTAAATGAGGGATGTTCCGTCCCAGCCGGGGTGCCTGGCTCGGCGCGGATGCCCGGCGGTGGCAGATATGATTGCTCCGATTATGAAACCTCAAGGAGCTGCTTTGTTCTTTTGTTTGGAGAGGAGGAGCGGGATGGCAGCGCTGCCCGGCCCTCCCCTGCCCGGGGCTGCTGGGGGGAGCTGGGGAAGGAGAGGAAGGGCAAAGCGATGCTCTGCACTGGCCTGTGTCCCTGCTTCCCAGCTCACCCCTTTTCTGCTAAAACTGTTGTTGCCAAAGAGATTTCCACCTTCCAGCTTGGGATTCTGGGACACGCTCTTCCCCTCAAACACTTAAATAAGTAAAACATTGCAACGAGCCTAAAAACGCCCGAGCGGAGCAGCGGATTTCTCTGCTGCTGCTCGTTTCATGAAGTTGATGTTGATGCTGAATGTTGTGATTGGGGATGTTATTTATTTCATTGCCTCGCTTCAAAATGCTTTATAGTATTCTTGTTTTTCATGTAAGTTCTGCTCAACATAAAACAAGGGAGGAGTTTTGTAATGAAAGGAAAAACCAGACTCCAAGAATAATGCACAACTAGAATGAACCTTGGAAATGGCGGCACATTAGGCTGATTCTGGAGATGGATGGGAATTACTCCAATAAATCAATAATATTTTTTTAATGCCTCTAAGCCATTGAGAGTGAGGTGATGGGAAAATAAAATTGCCCATTAGTGTCAGCAGAATGTAGGGAATTACTCAAAAAGTGAGTTTCATAAAAATAACATATTGTAGGATTGCAAATGCTCTGGATAATGACTTCCAGAATTGCTGGATGTGGCACATCGCAGGGTGACAGGAGCGGGTCCCCCGATCTGAGCCGGGGCCGACTGGGGCTCCAGAGGTGCCTGTGGCTTCGTGCAAGTGCACAGGGCAGGCGGCACACAGGAGCTAAAAATAGCAGGATTTTTTGGTCTTCCAGCATCCTCCGTCTTCCCAGAGAGCAGCCGGCAGCAGCACGCCCATCAGCTGCAGGGTGATGGCTGTGGGCTCACAGACATCCTTGAATTCACCCCATGTTTCTTTTTTTTTTTCATTTTTCTGTTCTAGAGCAGAGAGAAGGGTAGTCGTAGGGGGGAAATGCAATGAAAATGATAGATTCTGAACAGACAGGATTTTGCAAAATTTAAGTCAAAACCCTGCAAATAGCTTGTAAGTGAGGAGAAAAAGGAAAAGAAATTTGGAACAAAACCCCCAAGAGTTTGAAATGCTGTTGGTTTCCACGGTTGCTGAAATGCAGGTAGAGCAGGGGTTTAAATTCAAGGGGAAGACAGCAAATGCAACATTTCTCTTTAAGTTTTGGGGAAGGTCCCTGTCCCCTGGCACATGGGGGGCTTGCCACAACGATGCCACCACAGCCAGGTCATGGCCACCTCTCCCTACACCCTGTGGGACGTGAGGCACGTCGGTCTCCACGTGCAAACACCCGTGCAAAGCCCCCGGCTGCCGTCGCCATCCCCCTGGGAGGAAGCAAAGAGCAGAGGGGCCAGCGTGGGACCGCGGCTGGGTTGCTTTTTCCAGCCTTTCCTCCCTTGCTTTGTCTTGCCCGAGTCGAGCTCCTTTGGGGAAGGGGCTGTTTTCCTCCCCGGCTGGGAAATGTCAGCACCACCTGCAAAATACTCGGTGCCGGAGGGGAACGCTGAGCTGCGTCCTGCCGGCGTCCGAAGCATCCCCGCATCCCCCCTCCTCTCCATCCCCTCCTCGGCTTCAAAAGCCTTCGCTGGCTCAGCCAGGAAATAGGATGTTTGTCCAGCACCGAACTCCAGCGTGCCCCTTCCGAGCCCGGAAACCCCGGGGAGCGAAGGACTCTGCAAAGCGGCACGCAGGAGGAAAACAAATAAGTAAATAACACAACTATTTCCCATTTGAACCTATACCTCTACCCTGGATGGCGGTGGCTGTGGGATAAGAGATTTGCATCCTCCTGGCTAGAAATTTCTACTTGTTTTCAACAGTTTTCCATCATAAAGTGGTGTTTCTTGTGAAACCATGTATTTTGCTGGGAAGACTTCCCACGCGCAACCCGTCAGCAGCCGTGTGTGCGGCGTAAAGGCAGTGCATCACCCTTTGCACATTGGTTTTCTATCGACTTTGTTCTTCCTTGCATCCTCAAGGTCCGTTGGTGGCCTTGCGCGTGGGCTTGCACTCTTCTCCACATCCTTCAGGAGCAGCTGGGAGCCAGGGAAGTCTTTCCAGACTGGAGCTGTCGTGTCCCCGGCAGCGCTGCCATGGGGCTCAGTGCTGCGGCCACCATGGGCTGGCAGCAGAAACCAAAGGGCTCCTGCTCCTTCCCCCATCCCCTGGGTGCTTGGAAGCCCCATGAGATAGCACTAGCTTCAAAGAGAAGGTTTAAATGTATATAGTGGGGAAAAATAAATGGAGGAATAAATAATAAAATGAAATGGAAGAATGAAGCTGGCATCTTTTTGGAAACACAAAGTTTTCATGAATCCAGAATTGAAACATCGCTCACAAAAGCACCCCAATGGGATAAAGCAATGGGAAACCACTGATTTTTTTTCTTGGACGGAAAATATTTCTAGGTTTTTATTTGTAGGCAATACCTCCTGCAGCCCAGTGGGCTCCATGGGGAAAGGGGTTTGGGCAAAGCATGGCAGCCCAGGGTGGGCAGGTCCCGCCAGAGCTGGCAGCACCTCCACATGCCAGACCCGGAGGTGTAAACAGCACGGCAGCGCAAGACGCCGCTTTCCCTGGCATGCTTTCCAGCTGGAAAGCACGGCCTCTGCCAAAGCCATCTGCTGAAGGACCGGACGTGAAGATGATGCTTTGAAAGTGGACTTTGCCTGCCCGCCCACCTCTTGAGCACCTCGCTCCAGCGACGGGACAAGATGCCAGCGGGAGCAGCCTGCTTCAGAGCCGGGCGAAGGGGCGAAGCCTGCCCAGCTTTTTATTTTTCAAGCCAGAATCAACCTTGATGCATAAGTGTCCCATCAGCTGCTTTTCCCTGCTCCTCCCGCACTACAGCCCCCTCTCCATCCGAAGGCAAATGCTCCCTACAGCCGGTGGGACTGGAACCCCTGTGAACCCCACCAGGATTCCAGCTCTCCCATGTGGCACGGGAACTATTTCTGGCACGGGAAAGCCTCCACCACCTGCCAAAACCAGAAATCTGCAGGAAAGGACCCGGCTGGGATCCACCCGCCGCACAATGTCGGCTCTGGGCAGCCCTAAGCCCCTTGCCAGGGATTTTGCCGGCGTTTCCGGGCTGTCTGCATCCCCGCGGCCGCAGGGCGATGTGACGCTGCTTACAGGAAATACTGACTGAGGTTAAAGGAAAGAAACTCAATTTCTCCAGCGAAACAGGCACTTGAGCTTATTGCTTCCTCCCGGTATGGCAGGGGCTGCGTGGAGACTTGCCCAGTTTTTGGTGAAAGAATAAAACAGGGAGGGCTGGAAAAAAGAAAGATGTGAAAGTGCTGAGGTCCTGGAAGAAGCATCGCCCTCACGGCTGGGGACCGTGGCAGGTAGGGAGCATCCACAGCACACCCACGAAGACCCACGTTAAGGGTAAAAACACTTCTCTGGGATGCTTGGAGCTTGTTTGTGCTGGCGCTTCGTTTGGCAGCAACTTGTTAAGTTGAATTTCTGGATGCAGAAAATACTGGGAACCCCTTTTCTGCTACCCCTGCGTAGCAGGAGGGGTTTCTGCAGGGGAGTCTGTGGGTTTTCTCCTGCATGGGGACACGCTACAAGGCATCTGAAAAGTTTAGTGGGGGAAGGATTGAGCAAATGGCCCTTTTGGTAGAATTTGGGGCTTTTTTTTGCAATAGATCTGGAGCAGAGGGGCACGGATGGCAGAAACGAGAGCAAAGTCAAAGTCCCAGGATCATGCAGCAAATCGAGAGCTTAAAAAAAAATTGAAATACATTTTTGTGCTTTTTCGATATTATAAAAAAAATTAATTTCAATATGAAAACTCATCTGTTCAGACAAAGGAAAATGTAAGATTCAGTGAAACTCTTGAAAGCCACTCCTCAAGCTGCGGTCGGGGTGTTTTTCCTTGCCCTGCCAGGCTCCGACCGCTTGGGTAGGTTTGGCAAAGATTCACAGCGCGCTGTTGGACGTGAGTCTGCATTTTTTCAGAGCAGAAACCTTCCCAGCCAAAACTGTCTCTCTGCTCTTGTTTTGGGCTAAAGCCTCAAGGATCTGTGTCCTTTTTCCTTGCAGCCTGGGGATTGCCAACAGCATTGCCACCATGGCAAACATGCAGCCCTGGTGCTGCCGTGCACCCTCGGAAGGGTGTTTCCAGCTGGTGGGATGGAAAATGCAGCTGGGATTTTGGATGTGATATGAGGTCAAGGCAGTGCCGCTGGATCCTCATGCAGGACGCTGCCTGCAGGCAGGTTTCCTGCAGGCAGGCTGTCAGACGCTGCGAGGAATATCGGCACAGCGGGGCTCTGCTCGCCCGAGGTCACTGCAACGTGTCCCTTGACGTCAGCCCGGTGACGCACAGTGCAGGCTGGTACCCTCTGCTGCTCCTCGCTCTGCCTTTTGCCCCACAGCCAGGAGTTAATTCGGCTGTTGGGCTTGCTCGTAAGAGTTAGAGATGGAAACACTACTGTTTCCAGTCTTAAAGCATTCCCCTTTCAAATTGAATCACAGAATCACCGGGGTTGGCAGGGACCTCTGGAGATCATCTAGCCCAACCCCCCTGCCAGAGCAGGGTCACCCAGAGCAGGTTGCACAGGACGGCGTCCAGGCGGGTTTGGAATGTCTCCAGAGTCGGAGACTCCACCACCTCTCTGGGCAGCCTGTGCCAGTGCTCTGCCACCCTCAAAGGAAAGAAGTTCCTCCTCATGTTTAGACAGAACTTCCCGTGTTCAAGTTTGTGCCCGTTCCCTCTTGTCCTGTCACTGGGCACCACTGCAAAAAGACTGGTCCCATCCTCCCAGCACCCTCCCTTGAAGTATTTATAAGCGTTGATGAGATCCCCCCTCAGTCTTCTCTTCTCCAGACTAAAAAGACCCAAGTCCCTCAGCCTTTCCTCATAAGAAAGATGTTCCAGCCCCCAAATCATCTTTGTAGCCCTTTGCTGTCCCCTCTCCAGCAGTTCCCTGGCCTTCTTGAACCGGAGAGCCCAGAGAATTTTCAGGAGAATTCAGGAGATGCTGCTCAAACATACTGTGCTCCCAACCGTGTGCCCATGGCGTTGAGTTTGGGGTAAAGCAGGGACTTGGCCAGAGCTATTTCGGATCAGAGCAGCCACCGGAGCGTTTACCTGGTGTTGCCCCTTGCCGAGAGATGCTCTCAGCAGATGACCCAGCATTGAAGTACACACTTACACGCTTTTGTCGATAGGTGCTGGTTATGAAGACGTGAGCGGCTACGAGTCCTCAGGCGTGTAATTACCGTGTGTTTGGATAGAGCTGAGTACTTGCTCTAAGGTGGCTGAAACGCTTGTGCTGTTCCGCACACTCAATGTGCCTGAAATTGTTATAGATTTTATCGTGAACACTTGTGGTACCATAAGGGTCATTCAAAAGAAGAGTGAAATGAAAAAAGCAGCCTTTTTTTTTTTTTTTTTAACCTAGAAAAAGCAAAGCAGTGAGGACAAGCAATAGGGCACTCATTTCTGTGCGTGCAGCTGCAGCGCTTGGACTTGCTATGGGGAAGCAGGATGAGCTGGTGGGTCCTTGGGATGCCTGGTCCGCTGGGATCAGCTGGTGGGATCCCTGGGAGCGTCGCTGTCGGGGGCAATGGCAGCCGGCCTGCCGCGAGTGGTCCCGCGATGCTGCGGGTTACCCCACGGCGGGAGGCGCACGCAAAATAAGCTGAGACAGCTGAACACAACGTGTAGCAGCTCTCCGATGCTCGCTCCCTGCCTGAGTGCTCTTATTCTGCCCCGATGCATGCTTTCACGTGGGCCAGACCCATCCGTTTCCAAGTCATCGCGTTAAAAGCCTTAATTCATTTGTCATATGCACGTGAAGTAGTCGTGCTGCGTGTTCTAGATAAGCGGTTCATGCTGCAAAGGAGATCGGCTTAGATTTTAGAACAGAAGAGAGCCTTTTAATGCCTTTTGTGAGTTGTACCTTGCACCAGGGAGACAGCTTACATTTTTTTCAAGGGTGTTGTATTTGCAGATCTGGGCTGCACCAATACCGCTGTGCCGCGTCAGGCAGGATCCCTATTGCAGCACGGGTTGGAAATTGGAAAGCAACCGGGAAACAGCCCAGGTGGGGTATTTTTTGGAAGGCTAAGCCCTCTGTGTTTGCCTGGCAGATGTCATGGCGCCCGCAGTACCGCAGCTCCAAGTTTCGGAACGTCTACGGGAAGGTGGCGAGCCGGGAGCACTGCTTCGACGGCATCCCCATCACCAAGAACGTCCACGACAACCACTTCTGCGCCGTCAACGCCCGCTTCCTCGCCATCGTGACGGAGAGCGCCGGCGGGGGCTCCTTCCTCGTCATCCCCCTCGAGCAGGTAAGAGGTTTGGCCCCGGCGGAGGTGACTCCGATCTGGAGCCGGTCCCAAAGTGCAGGTCTGTGGATGCATGCTCCGTCCTGGGAATCCCCTCCTGCAGCAGGATGTGTTGAAGCCCCTGCTGTCCTATACTGGGATCTTCTTGTGTGTGGAAGGCAGGAATTACAGCTGCTTTAGTGAATTGGGTTTTTTCTTTAGGAAGAAAATGAAACATTTGTTAACAGCTTCTCTTTGCTCCGCCGTTTTTGGCATCTCTCAGTGATCACGTGCCGGCAGGGCAGGCGCTGGGCACATCTCCATCCTGCCCCTTCCGCAGTGGCAGAGGCCGCTCGGGTTTGCGACCCCAGTATTTCACCGACACAGCTCCCGGAAAGCAGGGGAGTCCCTGTGGAGCCCCTGGTCCTGCCGAGCAGGTGGCAGTCCTTTCCTTTTATTTGAGCTTTTCTATATAATCTCAGCCCTCAAATTTCACGCCCTGGAGAGCCTGAGAGGGGGAGCACGGCTGCGCCCCCAGTTTTCCTCTTGCAAAACCCCAGGGGCTCTTGCTTCGTGCGCTGCAGCAGATGCCACCGCAACGTAAGATTTATTTTTAAGACTCCACTACCAAGCCGTAGCCCCTTACGAGCAGGCGGAGCCCAGGAGCCACGTGCTGTGCAGAGGGCTCCGGGCTTCAGTTTGCAGCTGTACCCGTCCGAAGCACCTTGCACGGGAGACGTGGGTCGTACACCTCTGCGCTGTCAGTCCTCCTTGCAGCACCTATCCTTTCTCCCCACCGCGCCGGGCTTTTGCTTCCCCAGCCAAGACTTTCCCCGGCTCTTTGCGTGAGTACCCACGTGAATCCGCACGTCTCTTGCTCATGCGATTTTGGATTCCCAGAAATTCAGCTGGTGCTTCAGAAGCTGCCCCACGGGACCACACTTGGTGTGCAGAAAAGCGGTGCCCGACAGGAGCGGTGGCTCCTGGCCGAGCGCTTGTCCCCACGGCAGACGCAGAGCTGCGTCTCTTGGAGGAAGAGCCAGGCAGCAGCGACCTCAAACGTGAAATAAATATTACCTTTGCTTTGCTTTGCTCCCGAAACCTGGGCGCCCGGCACTGCCGTGGGGTACCACGGTTGCACCGATGCTACATCTCTCCTGCCAGTGCTCCAGTGTGTGGACTGGCAGCTCCGAGCTGGTACCCGCATCCCATCCCCGGGCCTCCTGCCCTCGCTCCATGGCTCCTGGGCTGCAGGAGGGGACATGGGGCTCCGAGTCACTCATTCTCGGGAGCATTTTTGACATTGGAGGAGCTGCACTCACTTCCCTTAAGGATGCAGCTACCCTTTGGAGACACAGGGCGTATGAAGACATATGACATGCCTGGGGAGAAGGTGGTTGTCGCTCAGGCTGACGGACAGCAAAGTTGTGGTGCCAAACCCGCTGGGATTTCCAGCCGGGAGGGGAAGCTGGCAGAGCTGGCCACGGTGGGATGGAGGAGCGCTCCCCCCCCACCCCTGCACCCCGTCTCCCCCCACCCTGACATTCCTCTTAGATATTTTCCCCGTGTAAGGTTCACATCTCTTCTGAATTTCTCTTTAATTTCTGGAGTAGAATCAGCTACAGATGGAAGAAATTATAATCAGCGTTTTAATTGCAGCGCACAGCTTGACTCCTATTAATATTCGAAAAACCAGGAGCTTTGTCTGAGCACTCGGAGCGCTCCAGCCTCCATCTCTGCCTCCCTCCCCGTGCCACCGAGCCCGAGCTGGGAGGATGCCCGTCCACACACCACTCGCTCATGGTCCTAAATCCTGAGCTAATAACCGGTATTGCCAGCAAATTACCCTTTTTTTCTGGCAAACGTAGCCCGGTCCCAGTGGGATAAGAGCAGAGGGAGCGCGATGTCGTTTGCAACCTGTTCCGAAGGGATCGTCGACCCCGTGTGGAAATCCTGGCAATGCTGCACCCAATAAATCCTAGCCAGAGCAGACCTTGGCACTCTGTGTCAAGTGGCTGCACACGCCTCTGTACAATCCAATAATTTCATTATTTTTTTTTTCAAATAGGAACTGATTAGCTCATTAAGAGTAAACTAATTTTCTTTGGAAATCAGCAGCCCTCTAATTAATTGGCATCCATATTTAGCCGAACATAATTAAGGTAACCTAGATACTGCAGATCTACTCAGGACTTGATTTGGTGCCATTTTTTTT
>VYXH01004011.1:1771-20805 GCA_013397275.1 Burhinus bistriatus | reverse complement strand
GCCTCATCCACTCAGTCTTTCTGGTCAGTGTAAAGCTGCAAATGTCTAAATACAAAATAATATGTAAAGAAACTGATGATTTTTGCATAAATTACAAAGATGTAAAATGTGTAAGGGTTTTCATTTTTCTTTCATCATGTATTATCTTTTTTTTTTTGGAGTTGACACATTTGAATATCGTCATTCGTAGCACAGCTACCCTACTGTTTGCTTTGATTATTCAGGCACTTGCACGGATATGTGGCAGCACATGACTCTTAAACAGTTTCCCAAGTTACCATCTGCCAGCTGACACCTGTGTGCATTCCCATAGCCCAGCACAGTTGTAAACTGAAATACATTATCAGCCTCAGTGAAAAAGTTAATAGCAAAAAACCCACACACAAAAAACCCCAACCAAACAAACCCCCCCTATCCTATTATTTCCTTCCTTTTTAAAATTTTATTAGGTACATGTTATTTATGTATGAAGGTATAAGTGTGAGCAGGCATGGTGACCAAGCTGGTGGTTAGTGACTGTAAAATCAGTAGAACATAATTGTTTGGCTGTCTCCATACACCTAATTTAGGACGCTGTAGGCTAAATTATTGTTTGAGATACTGATGTCAAGCATCTTAGGGTCTAATTCTCATATTTGCATATAGCAATAAGTAATCTGACATAGGGCTGTGGCATTAAGAATGTAAATTGTCAGAGTGGACACGTTTTCCAGCTGTACTAAGGGTTTAAAAAAAATAAAAATCTGTTCTTTATTTCATTATTCATATTCTTCCTTTTGTTATGATGAATTTTCTGTTGGTGATACACCTTTAATTCCAGATGAGTTCTTAGCTGTCACAGGGAGACAATCACCCCAGCACAACAAAATGAAAGACTGTGCCTGTAACAGGATCTCCATGTCTGATATGCTTTGGGTAGAAGTTGTTTGTTTGGGTTTTTTTTACACTGAAAAACTCACCATGTAAAAAGAAATTTAAAAATACCCTTTCTACGCCACAATCAAGGCCTCCCTCGTACCAGTTTGAACAGGCAAGTGCAAAACAGAGCAAGTAAATTCACCAGGAGTGGAAAACGTGCAAGGGTGCAACTGTGCATCTCTTGTTTTGCTGCTTTTTCCTTTGTGGAGACTGTTACAAGATTTCATTAATAGGACTGCCAGTAAATCTCATGTATTTTTCTACCTAATTTTATTTTGGGGTTTCTGATTATTATTTAGTCTGTTTCTGATACTAGCTTCTGATTTTTCTCCTTCACTCAGGCCATCAAAATGTTGCTTTAGGTATTGTCAAACAATAATTCATTCATACATTATTCTGTTGTGTGTACTGCTTATTACCTTCTACAATTATTTAATTAAAATATAATTCTAGGATGCCAACCTAGCAAAACAGATAGATGAATGAAAATTTCACTTGAATGTATAAAACATTTGGATTAAAGTGCAGAAAAGAAAAGACTCCTTTACTGTAAAAAGAAGTGGCTTTTGGGAATGATGCCTATCTGCGTCAATACCATAAATGCATTTTACTTTGAAAAACTCCCCAGAGGGCTCATGAGGTTTGTGTGTTTGCTTTTTACTATAAATCTGGTTTGGCTCAAGGGTTCCCATTAAGCCACAGTTATGAATACACCCTTCTGATGGAATTACTAAAAAAGCTTTTCAGGTAATATTACAAATATAATTACCATTGAGTTATTAGTTATTTAAACTAACCCAGATGCTGGCAGAAGTTGAAGCTTTGCTTTTATGTTGCTTTCTTGTTGTTTCTTGCATCATTTTGTGTTTGTGCATGCATTTTGAAAATAATTTTTTGATGCATCTAGAAAGGTTAATAGGATCCACTATGATGCATCTAACAACTGGGACATGAATGAGAATAGTTTCCTTATGATGTTTTTTCTAAACTATGTAGCAGAGGCCTTTGGCCTGGAGGTGTCAAACCTTTGGTTTCAGGGTGCTGGAGTTTAGGCTTCTGGCTTTAAAAATATGAATGTGAAGTGACTTAAATCTCAGTTTTGGTGTTTAGGTACCAACTAGTTCAGAATATACCCCAGAAAAATAAAACTGACATCTGATAATTCTATACATATTTAATATACGGGAACTATTTTCATTTGTGAAGCCAAATTTACAGAAAGAATGTTCCTAGTATTCAGCTGAAAATACTTGCCCCAAAGAAATTTATTGTTCATGTGACAGAGCTGCAAATGTAAAATAAACCAAAACTGAATGAAACAGTTGGATTTCTTCCAAGAAACTTACAAATGTATTGGAAAAATTGAATATGCAACGAGAATTAAGGAAGGATTATAAGAAGGTAGTAAATTCAGTTAGCAGGATAATTTAATAAATTTCGAGTCTAAAGAAAGAATGGAATGCTCTCTTTTCACCACTTTTATTAACATCGCTAATCTTTACTCATTCATATGATGCTGGTGCTTCTTCTATTAAGGAAATGTCTTCTATGGTACTACCGCATTGGTAGGATATGTTAGTCTGTGAAGAAGAACTGAAAGCCTGAGATAAAACCATGGAAGAAAAATACTAAAAACAGTGTAAGGCTGATGCAGTTTCCTATTCAAGTCCTCAGTTGTCCTCCTGAAAATGTGTGTTTCAGTCCACACATGCATATGCAAAGTTGTTTGTCTATCAGCATGATTTAACTGTACAAGTCTGTGTTAAAAGCAGTGAACAAAGCAAGATCAAATCCATCTGTCCTTGCCACAAAATGTTGATGTTATGCCCACGTAGCCATGTCACCCATAGAATTTGCTCTTCAAGTGCAGAGGTTGGGCAATAAAATGTGACATTCACAGAAGGAGATGGGCATTTCTCAACAGCAGTAACTTTGGCAATGGAAAGCAAGCTTAGGGCAAACTGAAGACACAAACATGAATGCGGTCACTTACATCAAGCTCCTGAGAAATTATTTAAGTAGGGATTTTTTCAACACCTTTAAATACATGTACAAAGCAAAGTATTTTAAATCATAGAATCATAGAATCGTTTAGGTTGGAAAAGACCTTTAAGACCATCTAGTCCAACCATTGACCCTACTCTACCAGGTCTGCCACTAAACCATGTCTCTAAGTACCACATCTACATGACTTTTAAACACTTCTAGGGATGGTGACTCAACCACCTCCCTGGGCAGCCTGGTCCAATGTTTGATAACTCTTTCAGTGAAAAATTTTTTCCTAATGTCCAGCCTACACCTCCCCTGGCGCAACTTGAACCCGTTTCCTCTTGTCCTATTGCTGGTTACTCGGGAGAAGAGATCAGCTCCCATCTCACTACAACCTCCTCTCAGGGAGTTGTAGGGAGCAGTAAGGTCTCCCCTCAACCTTCTCTTCTCCAGACTAAAAAATCCCAATTCCTTCAGCTGCTCCTCATAANAATAAAGATATTACACAAGGCTGGCCCCAAAACTGAGCCCTGAGGAACACCGCTTGAGACCTGCCACCAGCTGGATTTAACGCCATTCACCACAACTCTCTGGGCTCGGCCATCCAGCCAGTTTTTAATCCAGAAAACAGTACATCTGTCTAAGGCACGGGCTGCCAGTTTCTCTAGCAGAATGGTGTGGGAGACTGTGTCGAAGACCTTACTAAAGTCCAAGTAGACAACATCCACAGCCTTTCCTTCATCCATGGGGTGGGTCACCCGGTTGTAAAAGGAGATCAGGTTGGTCAAACAGGACCTGCCTTTCATGAACCCATGCTGGCTGGGCCTGATCCCCTGGTTGTCCTTCACATGCCACATGAGCGCACTCAGAATGAACTGTTCCATGATCTTTCCTGGCACGGAGGTCAGGCTGACAGGCCTATAGCTGCCTGGATCCTCCTTCCAGCCCTTCTTGTAGATGGGTGTCACAATCGAGGTGCGTTAGATAAGTAAGAGCACTTACGTCTGTAATTCAGTGTTTTCTGCCTGCTTTGCTGTGAAAATAGGACTCCCCGGCAGTATTTCTAGCACTAAACTTCTCAGAGAACCTCAGGCTGTCTCGCCTCTGTGTATCTGATCTCAGCACCTGAGGTCAGCGCTCCAGCTCTGGCATTTTGGGCATGTCAAGTGCAGAGTCCCAGCGCTCCTCAGAGCACTGTGTAAGCATGCAGACCGACCTGGGCTGAGATCCAAGAAGAGGCATCTCCTATTTTTTTCCTGTTCAGTTGAGTCAGGGCTTTCACGTTTCCCAGGAGCAGGGAGCTAAACTGCTTTTGAACAGCACCCTGGTGCCTCTCCCTTAGCCAGGGACTGGTACAGCCAGCCAGTGAAAATAGCTTACAAACAGCACAATTTCACAGTGAACTGACTTGATGTTCTGCGTCAGTGTAACAGAGGCTAATATTTTCCAGAAGACTTGTTGTTTTAAAATAGTATGTATGTATTTGATGCTTCTGTTTTTCAGAAGGCTGTTAAGAAGAATGGTCAGTAATTTACTCGGGAGAGAGAGAGGAGACATAGATTTTTAATGTTAGAAAAGGATTTGCAATGCATGCAGGTTTATTTCTTGAATGAAGGTTTGGGTTAGACACAAATTCATAGTTTTTGATCCCAGATTTCAAGCTTAAATGGTAAAGGCACATCCAAGAGGATGCAGCCACTAATGGTGCATCTGTCCATGCAAACTGCAACATGGCAGCAGATGCTGCAGCAGTACCTTTCTGACAGGTATTGGGGGCTCTTCAAAAGAAAACAGCATTGAAATTGGAGAATGATGTTACACTCCAGTTATAAATGGTACATATAATACATTGTCGTATCATTTCCAAAAATGGTTCCTTTATCTGTGTTCAACCAATCTTTGTTTCTACCAAAATTTATTTTTATACTAAGTTTTACGTTAGTGTCTTCTCCATTGGATGTTCTGATAAGCTACGTAAAGAAAACAGAAAATTTGGCTCAAGAATTGAAAAATAAATACAGTTAAATACAGTTTAACAAATAAGGTAGAAAACATGGTCTAAGTGGAATTTCAAACGTGGCTTTTGAATGACCATATTAATTAACGATCAAGACCACGCACAACTCATTTCCTCCCAACCCCTATTCTCTATTGCTAGAAATCAAGTGCAACATCAATTTCCCCTGCTTCTAGAAATGACTGAAAGCTCCCCAGTTTTTAACTAAACTCTTGCTAGAAAGCTTAGTTTACAGAACAGTGATTTAGGCAGAGACTGAGTGTACAAAGATAAGCACAATGAATTAAACTGGACTTTTCAATGTCACCATATTTTTATGCACGGTTTTTGCTTTTAAATACTTTTCCCATGTATCTGAACACTAGTCTGAGTCAGTGAGCAGAGCGGGCAGGGAAATGCCACTTTATTTCATGAGAACATGAGCCTTCAGGAACACTTTGAGTTTTGGCCAGTCTAGAGACACCTAGTATGTGGAGCTTCCTCGGGAACCAGATTCCCCAATTCACTTATGAAAGCTAACCAGCAAGTAGCCAAGAACCTGGCTGTTTTCGGTGTGACTTTCCAGTAGTTGGCAGTGCAGAAACCATGAGTCAAACCAGTTTCAACTGTCGGCTGGCAGAGTTTGGGATTCTTTGCTTTGTGAACGCCAGCCTGGCAGGTGCCCAAAAGCTCTGGCGTTTCCCTTCTCTGGTAGCTGTAATAGTCCAATTCTTAGGGAGATGCATGCAAATTAGTCAGTAAAATTAACCTGTCTCTAAGATATCATTAATGTGATCAATGAACAGTTTACCACTACGTGGGTTTCTTTGTTTCTTCTCTGATAGGATCTGGAAATAAATGAAAAAAATCCTTTGGACTGTTGCAGTAGCATAAGCAGCTAAGGGACGCCAGGGTTGCTGGCTCCTGACAAAGTTGCAGTGGGGGGCTGAAATTCTGGGGTTTGATGGCAGTGCTCTCTGTCAGTCCCAGAATGTAATGACAGCCTGTAGCTCTGAAAGGTATCGAGGTATAAAAGCTATTTTAAAATGGGATGGTTAAGAGACACCTGGCAATGACAGATGGAAAGATCTTTAGGTGACATTAAAGCTGTTTAAAGGAAAAAGTGAATAAGAAAACCAGTGATATGTGGTAAAGCTTACATATGCTTGATTTTTTTAATAAGTTACCGTGTAAGTCATTGATTCCCAACAATAACTGTGATGCTGCTTTTGGAGCAAATAAATTATATGCAGAAGGCCAGAGCAAATAAATTAAATGTGATTACCGCTTGAAGTCCTCTTCAGAGGTATTTTATTTGGTAATAGTTTAAGCATAAGCTAAAGTGGTTTTCTAATGGATAATGCAATATTTCTGACCTAACAGTAAGAAATATAACCCTTACCGGTCGTCCAAAAAATAGTCCTAACAGAGAGGTATTAGACTATTGAAGGATTGTTCTGGGAGGTTTTTCTCCTTAAAGTGCACTTGAATATAATGTTTTATACGATATCTTTCATTTAGACTAGCCAAGAAGTCCTCTGGAGCTGGTAAAAAATGGAAGCAGGGAATGGAGGTGTCCTGCTTTCAGATGGCAGAAGGAAACTAAGAGAGGGAACTGCCACAAACAGTGACAGGATGGTGTAAACACAACCATAGGAATAGCACGATGTGATGAGTTACATTGGACTGACTAGTGATGCACACTGGTGGACACTGGCAAGAAGGAATCTAGCAGTCCAAGGGGCTTCTTTGAGGGATTCTGTCTCATCGTCCTAGGAGTTCTGCCTCCACTTCTCTTGACATTCTTTCAAGAGAAACAAAGCTGTATGATGAGAAAGAGACTGCTTTGGTGTTCTTCCTGGAGCCTGGCTCAAGTAACGAGCACTAAAGGTAGAGTATTTCTGAAATTACTAGGGGGTCATTTCAGTAAACAGTGAAGGGATTGATATAGAGCTTACATTTACGCAAGAGGCATCTTGCATCCAAAACACTGCCTCAACTGCTTCTTTTAGCAGAGTAGAGATTTTCTAATAAAGCTGAAGGAAGGAATTTTAGCAGAGCCATTGAAATTGAAATACATCACAAAAGCTTTTTGTGTGTATGTGTGTGTGTGTGTTTCAAAACCTTGCTTTTCTTCTTGTATAAGTAGTGCTCTGGGGGCCTGAGAACTGGGATAAAACACAAGTGTGTAAACTGTCTACAAAAATCCCTTCATGCACTTGCTCTAATATGGCCGCAAATAGGGTGGGATTTGACTGTGGCTTTAAGGATGTAGCAGAATTTAGCAAGAGAACGATGTGCTTTTATTCCTTCTTCACATCTATTGTTTTCATTTTGAGTAAGTTTTATGCAGCAACTTCTAGGGCTACCACTTTTTTGCCAGAAATATAATTTTTTTAGAAATACAGCATCAGTCTCTCTGCCAGAGTCATGAAAGCTGGTCTGTCATGTGTTTGAATTAGTATGTTAACAGGACAGAGCCAGGGACATATATCTTTGTAGCTCTAACACTGTGTACTGAGAAATAACACATGATAAGGAAAATTAATTGTAGTGGCACATCAGCTAGTATAAATGTGACTGGCAATTCTTATTTGTATATGCTTTCTGGTTTTGAGCAATGGAAATTATGCAGAGGGTAAAGAAAAGTGACAACCTGAACAGCTGCCTATTGAAATTCAGTGCTTGAAATTATGAAATTTGTAGACTGGTTTCATCCTGTGATTTTACTGTTCATCATTGTGACATCTGCTGAAAGCTCTCATGGTAGATATTTCTAAAACATTTCTCAAAGATCACTAATGATTCATTGTTTGGTCTTGTTTTTAGGGCTTTTTTAGTTCCTTGTGTGTGGTGATTTCATGGGCTCGTTACCAAAGTCCTGGGGCCAAACCGATCCCTAGTGTATCTTCTTCAAAGCCAGCTGAGGGTAGGAGGATTGATGATAGCTAATTGTTAACATTAGGAGCAACTTTTTGCTGGAGTCATATTGAGTTGAGTCCAAACAGAACTACTGGATGTCAACGTGCTTGAAATACTAAGTTTAGAAACCCACTTAGGTACCCTTCTCTCTAACTTGGACTCATGGAAGATCATATTCGTAAAGGCTACATGCTAGATTTTTATATAGGTTTTGAATTTTCTGTAGTGTTGTTTGATCCCTTCTCATTTATTATTCAATATCAACATTCAGATTTTTTTCGTGTCAATCATACTTTGTTGTTGACTAGCATCATTTAAATTTCTCTGAACCCTACCTTTTTGCCTGTTTTACATGAATAAATCACATAGTAGGAATAGGTTTTAATGGATCGAGTGTTTTTTCCTAGCTTATTGTCATTGCAGTCTGCATGCTAACAGTCAAGCATATGCATGTCTGATGGCTCATTTAGGACTGGTTACTTGCAGAAATATCTGATTTGAGGATGAAGAATCAGGCTGCTTGCACCCATGAATAGTCTTGTCTCAAGGTACATTAAGAATGAAGTAAAGATAAGCTATGCTTGTGGGGTAAGAAGTGACATGTAATAACTAAGGCACCAGAAGTCCTGCACAAAGGATTAAAGGAAATTACATTGTTCAGAAATCACATTTTTCAGACTTGCCTTAGAGCTTCTAAAGTCTTGTTGTAAGTTAAGGTGTTCCCCTGTTGCTAGGGATCTGAGCTTGTTTTCTTCCCATTAACACTTTCTAAAGAGCTTTAGAACTCAGCTTTGCACGTCCCCTGATGTACAGTAGTGATGACATACCAATATTGCCACCATCCAAAAAACTATGTGTTGTATCACATGAAAAAAGCGGTTTGCCTTAGTGGACATGGAAACCTCACAAATATATTTCGTTAATAATTAACTTCTTGAGGGCTTCATTCATGTCCTAATTTTTTTCCTGGATAGCTGGATATCTAGCTCTTCGTTTCTTATCCTCTGCTCCCAGCGTTGTTTCATTCTTCCATAAATTCTGCTTTATTTTCTTTCCAGTCCATGATGACTATTCTCCATGTTTGTATGTTTATTTGTACTGTTTTCCTCTCAGTGGTATACTAAATTTCACCTAATGCTTCAACTTTTATAGGAAGCCGAAATACTGTACACTAGTTTTACCAAGAAGGTTTTACTCCCATGAAGTTCATTCATACCTTGACTGTGTGCATGAGCAGAGCTTTGTGCTGCCCTCATTTTCTGAAGTGACATATCACAAGCATTGCAAAATCTGGAACATCAGGAAGAACACTGGGTTTGTAAATTTAAACTCAAATTGCCTATATTTAAAATGTAATGCAACTGGCAGCAGTTTTCTCTAACAGGCCTCTGTTTCCGAATCATTCTTGAGCTATTATATATCACTTGGAACATAAAAAAACCTTAGCCTTCTCTGGTACTCTAGGCCAATTTTTGCAGGATTTAAGAGTTAATGTGAGGGGCGGGGGTTTTTTTTGGTATCTCTTGATTTTGATGAGGAGATTCTTTCAGACAGTTCTTTGCATATCTTTCTAAATGCTAATTAGCTCTTTTCTTATGTTGCCTTACAGTTTTGTTTCCCACTAGCATCACAGTAGTTCCCCAATCTTCCATAGTCTGTTTGAATTTAAGATCTGGTCTCGCAGAGCTTTTTATTCCGTATCTTCAATTCAAGTCAGGGGCACAGCTCTGCCTCTCCCTTATCCTGTCTAAAGGACAGCCATTTGGCATTGAAGATAAGCCTGTCTAGGACAGGTGTTAGTTTATGTTTTGTGAGAAGGCAAGACTCAGAATCAAGGGAAAAGGGAAGGTTACAGGGAAGGGCATTCAAAATATAGGGTCAGGTACTCAAGAGTGTGAACAGCCAAATTCCATGTGATTGAAAGAAGGATAAGAAAATCATCAGAGCACCCAAAGGCCAAAGTTTTGGAAGCTTGTTGACTGTTGGTGTTTTAATCCAAGTGTTTTCTTGTTAATTAAACTCAGTATGTCTTCCTGTACATAGTATCATGACGTAATAAAGCTTAGATGGTAAAAAAGGCACTTTTTTGCTCTCAGGATGAGTACATGGATAGGAAAGCAACTTGCAACAGTAGATATAAATCCATATTTCCAAACATTCAAATTTAACTAGTACAAATGGATATATCATCTCTCTTGTAGTGCTTGAAACTTACCCGCGCATCTGATTTGCCAAATTTACTTTGCTTGATTTGAGCCTGTCTTGAATTCTTCTGACAAATCAAAAGCTTATTTTATTTATTTTTATGCAACAGAAATCAGATTTTACTGATCGGCTGAATACTTTAAACCCTGCAAAACCTACTACCAGCTGTATGATAAATTCCTTTGTATTTCTGAAGCCTGAAGAATATCAGTTTACTGGGATGAATGTAAAGAAGATCTTGTTTTTGTGTTATTTAATATTATTTGATTATGTATTATGAAGTAATAATCTTGTTACGGGGTCATCAAGAGTATAAGTAAATTTAAATTTTAAATTGCAGGGTAGTCGGTAATGCTTCAGAAACTGTGCTAGTATTCCTTACTTTTTCACCCCTCTGGAGAAGGATACTATTGCTTTTGCCAAGGAAACTAAACTTATTTAGCTTTGAATGAAATTCACCCTTTTCTGTTTTCATTGCTCTCCAAAGTTCCTTGAAGGATTGCCTTGAGCAATGAATATATAGGCTGAAGGTTATTAAAAGCCAGCTTATCAGCTGAGGTATTTTTATTCTGTGGGAGACAAGGCAAAGCCCTTGTCTGTTTGGCAATTTGGCATTTATATGGTGTAATAAATACTTCTGGAATGGTTGAATTAGACTCTGAGTTTAATTGGTTTTAAATGAGAAAGAAGTCCTTCAGCATGGATAAGGAAGAACGAAATCATTTATTGTCCACGTTTCTGCAACAGGTTCTGAAATTGGATATATTTGAAAACAGAAAATCTGTAAAGATACTTTATGTGCTGTTATGTCATTCCTGCAGGCTTTCTTTTAGGTACATTTAATTATTCTATTAAATGCATAACATTTTATATGTTGATGAAATGGGATGAAATTTCACATCCTGATACAGACTGGGGCAAGTACTCTTGGAATTCCTATTTCTAAACCAGGATTGCTCAAGAACTGCAGTCTCTCTTAAGAGAGTGTTTGATGTGATGCATGCCTGCCTTTGGGAAGTAAGCTCTGGAGATGGGCAGGATATTGCATTGGAGTCTCTCATCAGACAGTAGTGTAGCAAGGAAGAGATGACTATTTCAGGAGATGATTATTTCCAGAAAGAGAATTAAAATTCTTCTTGAAGGTGAGAAAGAGAACTACTTAGTCTGTTTACAATGAGCAGGCAAAATGAATAGTGTTCTAGCAGAATTGTGTTTCGTACATGTGTTAATGCAATTATTAACATAGTGTCTGTGTGCCTAATAAGATTAGATACATCTGTCATCTTTGTAAGGCATTTGACTCTTTGTTGCAGTGTTTTTTGTGTTTATTTTCCTTTATGCTGTTCTTTTATGAATGAGTAATGTAGTTTTGTATAGGTGGAAATAAAACTGATTCTCATCTCTGAAAATTGCTTGATAATAGTGCCATACATTTGCTTTTGTTTGTCATCGTAAGAGCAAAAAGCGTCCATTGTTCTGGGTAAAATTGGAATTTTAGTTAGCCTTGCCAACAAAAATCAATAATTTTGCCAAAATCATGGTGATATTTTCCAAAAAGAGTGACACTGACACTTACGTTGGGAAGTATTACTCGTCACATTCACATTTCCTTTTGGAATATTGTGTAAACACAAAAGCAGGTGAAATAAACGTTAATAAGCAAGCAATATTTTGAGGCAACTTCTTGAGCAACATTTAGATACTCATCTTACAAAAATCATTATTTTTCTTTGTAGCACCTACCTAGTAAATAACATGGAAGTATCATAAGTGGGAAAAAAATGCTTTCAAAACAAGTTTCAGAATCCCAGTGACTAGAACTCATATTCTTTTTTCTAAGCACCTCTGTATGATTTTTCCTGATTTAGTATCTTTGATTTTCATTCAGGTTTCGCTTCTGGACTTTCTTCTACTTGATTAGTAGGGTAAGACGAAATGGATTTATTTAGAACTACCAATCAATTAAAAAAACCCCAACATCTGGACAAGAATGATCAGGTCCTTCTTGGGTTTTATGAGTGAAGGCCCTGAAGGCAATACTGACTGTGCTCTTTGCTCAGAATGAAGATGGCCCCTGCTCTCTGCAGTGCTCCAAAATGAAGATTCCGGATGACGCTGATGATCTTATTTCACAGATTTTAGCATGCCAGTAGCAATTATTTCCTGTTTTACCTTCTAGTATCTCTTTTCGTTCTATACATTTGATGTCACTTTAGGGTACCCCAAGTGGAGTAGTTCATCAGACACTCGGCCTCTCTCAGATGTAAGGAAAAAGGCGAATGTAAGGAAAGATGCAATTGTTAGGGAACGAATCATCTGGATTGATCATCACAATATCTATCACTTCATAGTTTCTCAAATGCTAGGAATACCAAAATATTTTCTAGTGCCACTACACTAATGTTATTTTACGACATTCCTGTTTATTCATTTATATTCACTGTCTAGATCTCATGAAAATCCTATTAGGTCATGACTTTCAGGGAGAAACTATACACAGAGCAATATACTCTACTTTTATATTTAGTTTTATTCATTTTTAAGAAGCAAAGTAGATCTCTGCAGACTTCATTCCTTCAATATACGTTATATTATTTACATTTTAAAGTATAATGAAGTTGCAATGCTGTGTTTTAACCGCAGCATAGGTTGCTATAGGAATCAAATCCATCATTATGACTTTGTGGAAAAATCAAGCTTGGAAAAAAGGGTAGGTACACAAGAAACAAAACTCTTCATCTTTAAAATCTGTTATCTTAGATAATGATTGGATGTGACATGAGAGAAAGACATATGCAAGTAGAAAAGTGTGTTGATCAGTGTGTTAACTCTGATAATGCTGAAAAAGTCTCTCAACGTGCAATTCTATTGCGAATTGATCAAAACAAAGCCCCTTAACCTGTTTGTATAATTAACTCTTACATTCATCATGAGCATCATACATTCCTATGTAATTCCTAGTGCTTTAACAAAACCACCAAACCAAAAGCACTTGCCAGTGGGCAGGTGGAAGGGGGGCGTGGGGACAGGAGGATATGACCCACATCATTACACACAAGGTACTGTGTAAAGCACCTTAAAAGTAGCTGTAATTGAGGGAGATGGTTTCTGCAGGTAGGAAACAAAAGTCTGATCACTCCATGAAGATTTGGGGCCTGGGGACTGATACCAAAGAGCAATTTTAATGCTTGATCTTGCTATGGTACTTGACATGTGGATAAACAGAAATCTAGAGTTAAACCTGTGGTGAACAGCTGTGAGTTTCACCTGCTTAGAATTTCTCCCCTGATGTCTGTGCATGGAAATTAGTTTGGGTGAGTGTATTTTTTTTTTTTTCCTGCTCAGGTGCATGCTTAACTGAGAGGATTAAAATGTCAGGTATATATGAAGTTGTGCTGACCCTAGCTAGAGCTAAATCCTCTCTCAGCTTTGTTTTCTGGCTCATTTGCTCCAACAGAATGTCAAATTTATGAGGGAAAACATGTAGCTCAAAACTTACGTAGCAGGAACTCAAGAGGAGAGTTGCAGAATTTAGATTCAGCTTCTCTTCAGATGGAGAGCTGTACTGAAAACAAGTCAGGATATTCTAATAACTTGATAATCCTTAATTTTAACAAATTAACACCTGCCTGTGTAAGGGGCCTTATTCAGCACTCCTAGCTAACACTCTGATCCTCTTGGTTTCACCTGGAGTGAGCACGTAGAATAGGTGGGGTAGGAGAAAGGCACACTAGGAGAAAGGCAAAAGGTCTGTCGTCTGCTTGGCACACTGGTAGTTGCAGGGAGGGGTCCTCAGTTTAGGTTCTCCTGCCGTCTCATTTAAGAGCCTGGCTATGCTGGGGCTCAAAAATGATAAAGATTTTTTCCACTTTCCAAATATGATTGATTACAAACATTAAGCTTTCTTGAGTGTTAAGTTTATGTGGCAAGTATTTTAGGAGATACAATGCATTCTCTAAAGAGAGTGATAGGGTGGGAATGGAAAACCAGACACTTTGCATTGCCTGCTTTTACTGCTTGGGGAGAGGAGACAACAACATAGTCTCTTCTAAAGGCAGAAAGCAGCTCAGTGCTGGTGGGGAGATGCTGCCCTTTCATTACAACTGTTATGTACATACATGTCCAAGTATGTGTTGAGTGGCTTTGCAGTGTCTTTTACTCAAGGGCAAGGAAATCTTTGCCAATTCCATAAATCACTTTAGAGACAGTTTTATGGGGCTGCCTTTTTAGTTAATTGACTACAAGCCACTATCAAAACCACTAACTTGTATATGTGTATCTGTATATGTCATTTCATAGGAACTCTCCCATTCAATCATTTCTGATTTAAACATTTTTGTCTTTTACTGGAGCCTCAATACGGATAACTCTGTTTGGAAAGGGCTAGACTCCTGTTGTATTTGTGCATGTATTATTTAGTAAGTGTTCTCAATGTCTTTTAGAAGACAGCAAACATACAAAGTACTTCACAATCATCAAGCAAACTTGTCAAGAGGGATTGGACTACAGTCCTTTCCTGTGTTGTCTGAGAGCTGCTTGATCTATGGATGACTGTCTTTTTTCTTTCTTAGTCTAGTCCTATTGGATACCATATTGCAGCTGTGCAAGCCAAGTATTACTGACTCCATCAACCCAACCAGAGTGATTAATAGTCATTGATAGCAACTAACTTCAGATGCTGTAAAGTGGGGCTTTTCGTTCCGTAGATAAATGCACAGCTACTTGCTGCCTCCAGATTCAAGAGGGCCTCAAGCTATATGGAGTCAGACTAAACCCTGAATGTCCTGGTGCTGTGGATTTTTAAATTGCAGGCATTTTACTTTAGGCTCATCTTTGCATTGCAATTTTTCATTCTAAAAAGATAGCACTTCTGTTAAATATGCAAAAGGACTTTTTTTTGAGTGGAGGTTTGTTAAAGACTGAAAAGTCTCCTTCAAAATCAGAGTTTTTGTCTCCTACAATTCCGTATTGGTATGTAGACACGTTCTTTTGGGGAGGGAATCTTTCATTTCTAAATAAGCACTGGCAAGCAAATGAAAGTAAAGTATGGAGAAATTCCGCTTTTTCAATTTTGTGCTCACAAGAATGCTATCCTACTGAGTTATTCATTCATATTTAGCTGCTTTCCTGTGTGTCACAGATTTGATTGCATGCAACTGGGACCTTGTGTGAATGCAGATCTGTTCAAGTAAGAGATCGAGTTGAAAATGCTTTCTGGCTCAGGATCTCTAAGAATTCCATCTGTTTATTGAGGAAGATTGTTCTCATAATATAATGTTTCATTTATTGTCATTAAACCATATCTAAATCATGGAAAGAAGAAATTTTCTTGTAATGTGTTTTGATTGGGGAAACCGTGCACTAAAAGTTTATAATAATAATAAAACAAATGCTAGTGAGTTGCTTTGCAGAAAGGCCATTAAAATAAAATGAAAAATTAATTGAACTGTGAATTCCAAATGGGTGTTCTGATGAATCTCAGATCCAAGGCAAAAAGTAAAATCTGTGTATTAGAAAAACCTATGCCATGGTTGCTCCCAGCTATACCAGTACAAGAGAGATGATTGGCATTAGAACAAATGGTGCAATAAGGGACTAATAGCACCACATTAAATATTATCAAGTGATTAAGAACTGGGATTAAAACAGTTTATGCATGATAGAAAATTGATGTCAAATTTGGAAAAAGGTTGAACCCTCATGTGATGCTTTGCCTGGAGAATGATTGCACCTGGTTGTTCTTGGTGTTTGCCCTTTCTGTTGTGATGTAGTGTCCTCAAACCAGGACATAGTGGAAACATTTTCTAGGACTGTAGTGAAGCCACACTAGTGTCGGTGCTAAGAGCAATGATGAGGATGAGGGAAAAGTTTGTCATGCAGAAATGGGAAATCAACATGATATGTTGTAGAAAAATGTGAAACTTCATAAGGAAACACTTAGGGTAATTGTTTAATGTGTGCACACAATTTCTAGGGTTTGCTGCTGAGGGCACTGCTTGGCGAGCAAAGAGTCTGAGTTCTCCTTGTTCCCAGACCTGCCACAGATCTGCTGAGTGACCTTGGTTTAAAGCCACTTTGTCTTTTCACATCTATTCTGCTTTTCCTTGTCTTGGCCTCTATCCAACAGTCCATCTAAATGTACAATACAGTTGTTTAACGTGTTGTTTTCCAGTTTGTTTGGATAACACATAGCATAAGGGGATATTTGTATGCTTCCATATTAAAGTATTATTCCCTCCAATATATGCAGAAATATGAGCTTTAGTATGATAATACTTTCTTAAAACTGATGTATATTTTAATTCAGTGTTGGAGGATGGAACTAATCGTAAGCAAAAACCAATCTGTGAAAACCTGTTCCCAGCTTAGAAGTTTCAGAAAGCCAGGGATGAGAAGGAAAATGCCTACATGATGGTGTATTTCTGAAACACTGGAACTATAGAGAAGTTTTAGAAAATCCCATAGCTGATAAAATACACAGAAATTACTAGTGATAACTTACTGTCCTTTCTCCTTCCTGCAAAAGCTGCTCATCACCCTAATGAGGTGATCCAAGCAGCAATGAGGCACAGAGTCTACGAAAGAGGGAATTTGTAGAAATATTTGGCTCCAGCAGGAGTTGTTATTGACATACCATCTTAGCAGAGTTAATAACACTGAAGGTATACAGCAGAGACCTCTGTGGCAGCTCATCCCAGGAATATCCTGGCACACTTGCAAAGCACCAGCTGAAATACTGCTGTGGCAGATAAGGAAGCAGTAAGGAAGCTAATATCTGATTGCTAAACACATATCCACAATACAGATATCATCGGGCTTTGCTGTAGCCCCAAACTGGGATTCCAGAACTGGTGAAGAGCAAAAGGGATGAGGCGACTGAACTGATATAGTGGAAGATCTTTCCAGCAGTTCCTCTTGGCAAATAGCTCAAGCAACGTACTGGATTTGGTATTTGCAAACTGCCAATATCCAAAATAAAAGAAGCTAAACCATTTTAACAGTGATTGATTGCTTCACTTGGTTTATGGTCTAAAAGAAACCTTCTGAGTTACCATTGAGAGTTTGTGGGTTGTTTGTTTTTTTTTTTTCTTACAAACAAATAATACAGCAGAGGTGTAGAGGCTAAAAGACCTGCTGGAGGCCAGGTGGGAAGTTCCCATATCTTACTAAATGATGAATACCAGTAGAACATAAAGTTCCCAAAGTGCTTTGTGAACCCCACCTGATTAAATCTTTATAACACCAGCAAGAGTACCAGTGTAAAGGTCAGCCAAGACTTTATACTTATTTCTTTTATGTAAACAAAAAGAAGATGGGTCATCTGTGTCAATAAAGTGAAACGAATTAATAACTAAAGAAGAACTTGATATATTCGATCTATACTGTACTTAAGTATCCGGTTGCTAACAGGCATTTTTATGGCACCCAGCTAATGGTACGGTCTTAAAAGCATTTAAATACATAGAGTGAACACAGCTACAGCTTGAGATAAAAGGTGGGGTGTTCTTTTTTTTTTTAAAAAAAAAGTGGATACTCAGATCTCTGTTCTCTGGATTCTGCCTTTGACTTAAGAGTTTGGGACTGGAAAGAGACTTTCCCAAAGGCAAAACCACACGTTTTTATGTGGTTAGTCGCAAAGTATTCCTCTAAAACAGCTGGTTCTACATGAAGTGGAGACAAATGAATGGGAATAGGGCGTGAGTTCTGACACCAGGATTTTGATCTAGCTTGTAGCTTTTGTCCCCTACATGGTTATCTGAATGTGTAGTCTCCTGCATTACTCCATCTAATTGCAGTTAACATTGCTTCTGTGGAAGAGGTAGTAGAGATGTAGCTTTTTCATCTTTTTCATGCACCAGATGAATTTCCCTACCCTTCCTCAAACTGTTGCTTCTCTTTTTCCACCCAAGAAACCCTCAAAAATTCTCAGCATGTTTCTCTTAAGGCTGCATACTTCTCTTCACGCTATGTCAAACCACCTTGCTAAGTTAAACCACCTTTCTCTGTCAATGACCTAAGTTCCTTCCAGACCAAGATCTCTCTTGGCTACAGGCATAACCCTTCCCAAAGAGCAAATACTGTGCCAAAGTCTTCCCACACAGCAGGTTCCAGTTCCCAAATGCCTTGCAGTGATGATGATTAAGTACACATAAGTACACATAAAGCCGAGCCAAATTATGTCCTGTAAGACCTTAGCTTTGTTCATCCTGACAACACTTTGTAATACCTACTGAAAGATGAGAAATCAGTTGACACTTGTTGGAGCAATTGATGCACATTTTACTATTTATGCATTAGCAAAACTATAGCAAAGCAGTGGATCTATGTAGCTGTTGAGGATGGCATCCAAGGATCAAACGCATTAGAACAAGAGTCACATTTTACTCCATTATCTTCAAAGATTCTTCCACGTTGGAGGAATTGCTGAAGCCTGATCAGGAACATCACTTGTGCCCCTATTCTACAGTCATGATAAATAGAGATTATGAAATAAAATACTTGTTTCCTGTGCTTAAGCTTTAAAGTGAACTCCATTTTTCTGGCTTAATGTCCTTAATCATATTTCTACTTTTCTTGATGCTTCTCAGAGTTCAGACTAGGAATGACGGGAGGAATAAACCACAAAAAAAGTAGCTTGAAATGAGCAGGCACACTCATTTCTGCTGACTTTTGAGGTTCACAATAAAGCATTCAAACCCCAGTTTGCTACACTCCCAGCATCAATACAAGCTGGGGAATAAAGGGATTGAGAGCAGCCCTGGCAAGAAGGACATTGGGGTCCTGGTTGGTGGAAAGCTGGACATGAGCCAGCAATGTGCACTTGTAGCCCAGGCGGCCAACTGCATCCTGGGGTGCATCAAAAGAAGTGTGGCCAGCAGGTCGAGGGAGGTGATTCTGCCCTTCTACTCCATTCTCGTGAGACCCCACCTGGAGTACTGTGTCCAGCTCTGGGGACCCCAACAGAAGAAGGACATGGATTGTTGGAGCAAGTCCAGACGAGGGC
>VYXH01004010.1:1169584-1195408 GCA_013397275.1 Burhinus bistriatus | reverse complement strand
GGGGGGTGGAGACAAAAAAAAAGAGGAAGAAAAGATGGGGTGGGGAAAGAGAAATAAAAATCTTGCCACATTGTAAAAAAGTGTAATTGGTGACAATTGTTATCGGCAGTTCCAGGTAATCATGTCTGGAATAATGGATTTTTGACATGCAAGTCTTGAAAATTGGTTGCATTATTGTTGATGCAAATAGTTTAGTTTCTTTCCTATTACTGCTGTAGTATAATGGAACACAATCTTATAGGCAGTGGGTGATACAGAGAGCATATTGCTCAGAGAAAATCCTGATTACAAATGGTTCCATTTGGTTTATTTTATATTCTAATAGGAACATAAGTCTTTCTGGGTTCATTACATTATTAAAATAAAAACCCACGTTTCTGAAGAGAATAGGAAGTTTTTATTATTGTTTCTTCTTCTAAAATACTGTGGGGATTATTCAGATTTTAAGTCTTAGACACTGAGTTGATAAACAGCTGTAATCAATGGCAGTGAGAAGATATTTGTGTTTTCAAGATATAATGATCTCTTCCAGACTTGTGAACTGCCCATTGTTGCTCATTATTATCATAAACAATACGGCCTAAAATATTTGTGGCCTGCTAGAATGGCATTTGTGTAAGAAGCAGCATCCAGGCAGCAGTGACTCCCTCCAGCTGAGTACAAGTCAAACTGCAACACCCTACAGGCTGGACTTACGGTGCCTGGGAGCATGAGGCTGGAATTAAAAACACCTAAATCCAGTTGATGCTTAAAGACTCAACTTTGTTCCTAGAATTCAGGCACTTCGAAATTAAATAAAAATAAAAATATAGAAATCTAATGACTCAACGACAACAACAACTGGAAAGGCATTGTGCGTATTTGGATGCAAAGGAAAGAATCATAGAATAACCTAGGTTGGAAGAGACCTTTAAGGTCATCGAGTCCAGCCATCAACCTAACATTGCCAAAACCACCACTAAACCATGTCCCTCAACACCACGTCTACAGGTCTTTTAAATACCTCCAGGGACGATGATTCCACCGCTTCCCTGGGCAGCCTGTTCCAATGCTTGACAACCCTTTTGGTGAAGAAATTTTTCCTCATATCCAATCTACACCTCCCCTGGTGCAACTTGAGGCCATTTTCTCTTGTCCTATTGCTTGTTACTTGGGAGAAGAGACCAACCCCCACGTCTCTACAACCTCTTTTCAGGTAGTTGTAGAGAGCGATAAGGTCTCCCCTCAGCCTCCTCTTCTCCAGGCTAAACAACCCCAGTTCCCTCAACCCCTCCTCTGAAAACTTGTTCTCTAGGCCCTTCACCAACTTTGTTGCCCTTCTCTGGACACGCTCCAGCCCCTCAATGTCTTTCTTGTAGTGAGGGGCCCAAAACTGAGCACAGTATTTGAGGTGGGGCCTCAGCAGTGCTGAGTGCAGGGGGATGATCGCTTCTCTAGTCCTGCTGGCCACACTATTCCTGATACAAGCCAGGATGCTGTTGGCCTTCTTGTCCACCTGGGCACACTGCTGGCTCATATTCAGAGGTGTAAGCCACATCAGGTGGGTGATGCCATGTTAACTTAGCCTTAATGGGACCAAGGATGCTCATGGCTGGTTGGTAAAGCCTGCTTCTACAGGGCTCCAAAGCCGTGTGTGTCCTGGCTAGGCAGGAGGATATGGAAGCACCAGAAAGGTATCAGTCCCAGAGCCTGCTTCCAGCTCACAGCTATTTCATAACAATGCCAATGGCTTGAGCTCTTGGAGCAAAGGGAAAGGTTGGACAAATCTGGTTCAAGGCCTCAGTTGTGATCCTTCACGTCTTGGCAGGAAGGAGAGAGGGGAAAGAGTTCCCCATTTCTATCTTCCTTACTGCTTTTGCTCAAACTTGTGAGAAAGATAGAAATAATGAGTTTGGCCCCCAGTCATCACTTCATTAAAATAAAAATCCTTCCTGACAGCCCGAATGTGATCTTTAAAATCTTATTACTTGTCAGAATACACTTTTGTCCTATTTCTAGCCAAGAACATTTTAAGTGATTTCTTTTTATTTTATTTTTTCATCCCTGCAGCATTGCTATACACACCCCTTCAGAATCATTGTATCACTTTCCTAGAATTCAGTTCAAATTGAATTTTCAGATCTTAAAGGGACTCCTGACAAAACAGATTACAAATAAAAAAATGCAGAAGGCATCATGGTTACCCCAATTATGGTAGTTACATTCATGCTTCTTTGTAAACTAGCACAATCCAAGAGATCAACAAAATAGTTTTGAAACGTCTGGCTGAGCGAAAATGTAAATGAGTTGTCATCCCATTGGTATTTTAGGGTTTAAGCATGTACTTCCATTAGACACCTGCTTAAGTGCCTATCTGAAGTAGCACTTCAAAATGCAAGCATCGCTCCAGCTTGAGTTTTGCTTATTAGAATTAAATTTATGTGGCCTTCAAGCAGAGCCCAATGTGGGAACCCCACTCTGTACTTGCTACCCCAGAGTTTCAAGCAATTTAGTGTTCAGGGAAACCTCAACTTTAGTGCTTTTTTATTAAGATGCATAATGACCCAGACAGGGCACCAGGAGCTCTAATACAGTAACAGATATTTATGCACCTATGGCTGAGTTACAGGTCTCTTTTATGGTTGGACTTGATGATCCTAAAGGTCTTTTCCAACCTAAATGATTCTATGATTCTATGCTTTAGTCTGCTGCAGAGCTTACACCAAGTTTGTGGCAACTAAGCATACAGGCTTATGCACCATGATTTGTTAGTTTCTTGTCCAACTCTATGAGTTAGTTATTACTAAACATACTGTTTACATTTTCTTTTATCATTGCTTGAACATCTGCAATATGAGTGTTGCTATAATCTGACAATCAGATCCTGGTAGACATAAAATCAATTCTTAAGCACCTGTGAATTTTCGCTGGTTTCTTCTGCTTTCTCTTCAAGAATGATAAAAGGGACAAATTGCAGCTTAGTTCGTCACCAGAAGGGATTTCTTCCCAAACACCCAGAAATGCTCAACAGTATCAAATGCCATTCCCACCCCATGATCCAAGACAAACCTTTTCCTGCACTAACAGGTAAGTCACGCCTTTCAAAGTACTTTCTTCTATTGTTGAATATCACAATTCATACTGACTAGTCATTGGACCTGTCCATCAACTGGAAGCAGATTGATATGTATAGGCCAGTATCAGCTTTGGTAGTTCATCTGCTTTCTCCTTACAAAGTTCACATAGTCCCACCCTGGGCAATCAATTGCCCCTAAAACTATCCGTGGTTAGCATCTCTCCGGACTGGGATATTTAATCAATTATGTCCAGAGCTGTGACAAGAAGATGGTTCTGGCAGTGTCATATTGCATGTGTTTCAGTGCTGAACCTATTTGGAAAACTTGATTTTTATTAAATATATCTGATTTATGTTCTAGTCTCTTGGGGGTGAAAAGGCAAATTAATTTAATAATAGATTCAGTTTCTACCAACATCTGTTTGCAATCTGGCCAGGCTGTTATAAATATCACTTCCCTGTGTATCAAAATGAAGTCTTGTATTATACTGAGTTCTAGAAAAGATTCCAGAGCTCTTTCCCTTGGGAAGGATTTTATTTTATTTTATTTTATTTTATTTTATTTTATTTTATTTTATTTTATTTTATTTTCTAAAGTTAAATAATACCACATTTGGAACTCTAAAAACAGTGATTTACCATTCCCCATATGGTAACATATGCAATGATACTACCTTATTGCAAAAGGCTGAAGAAATTAGGAAAAAAAGAAGCCAAACCAAATTTATACTTTTTTACCCCCCTTCTCTTGGAAACCAAAGGAAATCAACCAGTCCAGTTAATCCAGTTGCTTAATTTTTTTGTTCTTTGCATCATGGTAATGTTTAGGAAGAACTACAATTGGTAGTAGTCCAAGTGGTAGAACTAGTCCAAACAGAAAGGCTGAAGCGATCACAACCTCAGTACTTTGAGATGTTGGGCATCATCAGTAAGCAAATCACATCAACTCATGAATCTCTGCAATGCTGCTGAAGAACATGTCCTCAAACACTTTCTCAGATCGGAGCCACAGCTCTCAGATCTTTGAAGTGTTAAGACCAGAAGAAGCATTCCAGAATGGAGCAGAAATAGGTATGGCTGCAGAAGATATTAAAAATAGGGAAGGGCACTTTGATTTTTAGAGAGGTTTTTTTTTGGTGGTGGAGGTCCTGCTTCCAGTCTAAATACCTGAAGTGGTATCCCTAAGCTTCCCCTTAATTAGTTAAGAAATTAACCTGTTGGGTGTTATTTGTTCTTCTGTCTTTCTGTTGATGGAGAAACCTGTGTCGTTTAGTGTGACTGTTATTTTAGAAAGGTTGTTTTGTCATTTTTGTTGAGGAAAGCCAAGACAAAGCCAAAGACTCAACAGTCCAGGCAGAAAGTAACAAGGTATGATAATCGTAGGTCAGTTCATTCCACAGACTCATCCCACACCTCCTGCTTTCTCTTTCCCAGTATAAAACTGTTCCCTTGTACATGAGAAGTGACCTTATCACCTTCCACTCACAGTTAAACCAGTCTGCACCTGATTTGTTGAGCTGGTCAGGGAATGAGGCCTGAGGGGCTGGACCCAAACGGCAATTCTGTTGGAAGTCGCTGGAGGGGAGAGAACATTCAGTGCAACCTGAGCTCTTTATGGTCCCTTGGAAATAATTACTATGTTCTTTACCACTGAGCATTTCCACGGCAAAAAGGAATTGCTGCTGAGGCTCAGCCAATGGTTTCCAAAACAGATAAATTTTTGCTTCAGTGAATAGTTTTGGCTTCCTAGTCCCACAGTTCTTTGCCCTCTCTGCAAATTTCCTGTATCCAATTTCTCTGTCCTCGTCACAGATTTTACTTTTCTTCTTCTCACCTCTATCATTTAACATTTCCCTCTTCTCCCCCACCCCTCACCCCCCAAGCAATGTGAAATTCTTGCCTCTGGCCCTTCTTTTCCAGGGCCTGGAAGAGTCATCACCGGAGAAGGTAACAGTTGCTTCTGACTCCCTTCAGAGTTGAGCACTCCATCTATTTTTTCAGCGCTATCTTCGAGCCTTGAAGCATTTATTTGCGTCTTGAATTAGCAATTTCTTATCAACTTTTCTCCTGAAAGATCTTTTCTACTTCCTATGTGCTCATATAGCATCACTGGCTTTAAGAGGACTTTCCAAAGTACTACAGTAACAGTCATAGTAAGAGTCTTACATTTTTTTTTGGTAAGAATAAGATGAGTCCTCAGAGCTACACCATCTCACACCTTTCCTTTTTCTTCCATTGCATCTCTTATTTACACAATTTTGCCCCCATTGTGCAAACTGGTATAATATTTTCCTGCAAACTTGTCTCTTTCCTGATATCATTTCTGGCGTTCCTTCACCTTTTTTCATCTCTGCTATTGTGCTCAGTGTTCATGTGCATCCATCTGGAGAGCTGGTTAGGAAACATAGGCCAAAGTGCCAGAGGTAGAAAGACAATCCTGCCAGCTCTTCCTGGCATGAAAGACTTGCACCGCCCTCTTCCATGTCTCGTGATGTCCAGTCAAAATCAAAAGCTGAACAAGGATCTCAGGCCAAACTCTGACTAAACAGAAGCAAAGGTAATATGAAGATGATGCACATCAAAGGATATGACTTCTTGACACGTGTCTCAGCATCTACATGATTTGTTTCAGGTTGTTACCATTGTCTACTGTTTAAAATCCTTTTGCATTCCTGGATGCTCTGTTGCCTTGGCAGCAAAACATGTTATCCTAACACGTAGCTGGCTATTAAACTGCATGTGTCTTACCAACCTCTGACTGAATACAGCATGTGCCATCAAAAAAGAATGAAATCCCATGATCTGAGGAAACAGAGCAGAACAAAAGCTCTCCGGATCACTACAAGGAAAAGAGGAAGAGTTATCCAGTCGTGGCAACCCATACTTCCAATCAGTTCTTTCCTTGTGTCTGCACGTAGGGTTTGACTGGACTCTGTGCAAGATTCTTACCAAGAAAAAACATTAGAAGAGCTCATACCATTACTGTTTCTCATGATATTTAATTGGTAAAGAAATGCCTTTGTATTTTAAGGTAGGATTGCAATAGGAAATCTCATCTAAGCAAAGGCATTAATTAAAGATCCCTGGAGAAAATATACAAGTAACATTGTTTAAACTTCACCTTTTGGTTCCCCCATCACAAGAAACAAGAGAAAGGAAGGAGGCAGTCACTCTCTTTAAGCCAGAGATGGAGCACGTATCCCAGATTAGCTTCTCTGAGTGACTTTGGAGCCTTAAGTAATGTCAGAAATGGGAAAACTCTGGCTCCCAGGATTTCCTAGGTGTGTCAGAATCCTACAGGATGGCTAACCAATCACCACCATAATCTTCATGCTGAAAGAGCATTGTTATTGTAAACACACATTTAATTATTATTTCTGTTTGGTTTTCTTATTTTTGCACTTGCATAGGGAAAGTCTAACTTTGAATGCTCTGGCACAAGGTGAGCACCCTGCTGCTTCCTTCACAGCCAGTTGTTCCTCAAGGCTAGACGGCACTTTCCAAGCATCTTTCACCTAGCAGGATGGGGGAAAGTGAGGCCATGAGCATCTGTAGCTGCAAGATTCTGGCTGTAAGGAAATAATGTTAATTACCCAATTGCTGAGAAGTTTATCTCTTGACAAGTGTTATCCTGAGTTTCTTTGGCAAACGGTAAGATAGTGGATAAAGAGCCTGAAACACAGGGATCTCCACAAACCCACCTACCACCTGCAGCCCATCTGCTTAGCAACAGTGGGCACAGTGAACTAAATGTTTGAAGCTGTATTTAACACATAGCTGAACAAAAGCAAACTCCTGGTCCTAACACACTAGTCCCCAGACTCCAAATTTATTTAGGGTTGACCTCACAGCCTTGAAGCATGGTTTCTCTCTATGTGACCCTGCCCATGACAATGCAACATGATGCTGATTAGCAGCACAGGACCAGAACAGTTTGCAAAATATGTAGAAATTTAGGGTTTTTTTTTCCTTAAGAGGTGGATTTCTCCTGTGAAATCTCTTCCCATAACATAATAATAACATCCCAGTGTACTGATTTTGGCTGGGCATTGCTGTAGTTCAATACTTCTTTAACTTTGTTTTCCTTGCATAGTTTTTTTCCAGCCCTGGCATGCCACAATTCCATGAGGTGCCACCTGACCATTTGAAGCCATTTGGATGAATGTGACCTTAGAGTGCAAAGATTTTGCAATAGGTGGAGATTAATTACATGGGATTATGAAGAGGTAGATGAGAAACTAATGGAAAGTCAACAGACCCAGGTTTGACCTCCATTCTGCCAAAAAACCCACCCTGTTGTATTATTTTGGACAAATCTATTTAAGTCTTTGTTCTTTCTTTGTTGGCTTTGTCCTGTCAAATACAATACTCTCTGGGACAAGGATTGTTTTTTTCCTGTGTCTGCACGGTGTCTAATACAAGAAGTTCCAGTGGAAATCTTCAAGTGGAATTGCAAGAATAGTAATTATGGGGTCTTTGTATCCAGTGTCACTAGCCCTTAATGAGTTAATAGAGAAGTGTCAGTAGTAATATTGAAGGAAGGACAACAGATACAGCCAAGAGGGGAAAGAAAACTACCTTCAGTGCTTGAAAAATCCATAATAGAGGAAGAGTTTCTTGTGGAGTCTGTTTTATTTAGACAATAAGACATTTGTTCAAATTACAATAGACATTCAAACACTTCTTATTAGAAACTTTAAAATCCTGAAGGAAGCTTTTATTTTTTTTCCATTGAAGTCTACAAGAAAGGGAGAAAGGTTCTTGCTTTCTTATTGCCCTGAGAGAGAGTTTTCTACCAGCAAGTGAAACATTTGCTAAATGTAAGGTTTTACTTTTTAAATCAAAGTCTTTTGACCATACCCATTGTTTATAAACATTTTCCAGTTTCTTCAGTGTCCTTGCCTTTCTCTAAAAAGCTGCAGTTACTCAGAGTGGAAGCTAACAATGGGGCTCTGAGCAGCGCAGTGTAGCGAATGCATTGTGCTGAATACCCGCGTGTATTTGAGAATGATGAAAATGATAGAACCTAAGTTTGTGCTGCTGGAAAGAAAAGCATACAATTGTGCAATTCTATTGATATAGAAATGTACTTTGGGTTCACAGGCTAAGCCTGATGATGGGGAATGAATGTGTTTACATATCTTAATTTCTTTGAAGCAGAATGTTTACCATTTTAGCTCCTCACTGTGAATAGAGAGCAGGGCTTATGTGGTCACTGAAAGCAACAAAGGATTTCAATGAGTTTGTAGCATAATTTCCCCAAGCTTTCAGGATAGTGCAGCAGTAGGAAAATAGCACATCCAATAAGCTGCTTTTTGTGAGAAAGCTGGAGTTAGGAAGACATGGACTAAGAGAAGGATCCTGCAAATGCTTATACTTGTAAGTAGTCCTAATGCTTTCATGGTCCAGGGCCATAAGCACATAAGCAGGAGGTGTTTGAGAAGTCCAATTCACTTCAGTTGGACCACTTATGTGTTTAAAGTGGACACATGCTTGGTATTCTGCTGGGCTGGCACGCCCAGTCTGATACTTACAGTGGAAAATGAGGAATACATTAGATCGTCACGAAGGGAAGCAATTTCCAGGACAAAGGGATTAAACTACAGGAAATTCCTACTCTGGTGGGTAAAAACTAACTTGCAACATTTGTCTTTAAAAGTTTCCAAATGGGTAATATTTTCAGCAGCAAGTGATGTCAGCATGAGTTTATTATCATTTTAAAATACCGGGAAAGGGTAGGGTAGTGCCCCCTTCACTGAGTGACCCCACAGAGACATTCACACGAGTACAAACAGGCCATGAATAACTCTGCTGAACATACCCTGTGTCCCTCAACGCTCTCTGCCACCCTCTAGTACCTTCCTGCTCACCTGAGAATATCACAGCAGAAATATTTCTGGAGACCCACTTCTGAAGCCGCTTCCATGTCATTTACACACCCCACGTTCTAAACCCATGTGCATACCTGACGCTGCTACGTCTGCCCTCCTCCTGTAATTGAAACTAAATAATGCTGTGTGGTTTATCTGGTGATATTTATCACATTTCAGAATAAAGGGAGGGCGACATTTGCGGCACCGACCTGGAAGGATGCTTGGGCAGGAAGAGGATGCCCAGATCTCATAGACCACAGGCTACTTTCCAGTACTGCCTGGCCCAGGAGGTACCTAAATAAGGTGGTGTCCACATTATAGAGATTCCAGACTGTGGAGATATCTGAAACAAAAGAATGGTTTCTTCAAGCTGTGCCACAAGCCTGTCATAAAGCATTTCATATTATTTGCCTTCACCAGGATTCCTGGCTCTAACTCCGACAAACCACAACATCCTCGGCATACCAAGAAGTCCGCGCATGGGTTTGGCCCCTTATTGACTGAACTACATTCAACACAGAGCCAGAACTGGGAATACACACGAAGCATCATGTCTCCCGAGTGTTTTCTTAGTCCTAGGGCCAGGTGGGAGCTCCTGCAGGTCGTTGGGGAAGCTCCTCGCTTACCCCATGCTCCTCTGCTCTCTAACCAGCTCCTCTCGGCAGAGTGCTCCAATGGGGAGAAAACCCCATGTGGTGGGGCTGAAGTTACAGACTTGATTCTTCTCCAGCAGTGTATAGAAACAGGGAATTTATTTGCCTTTTCTCCCTGCCCCATATCTTCACCTTGCCCTGCCCCATATCTTCACCTTTTTGGCTTCAGAGGGTCCCTGAAGCATCTGCGCAAGAAGAAAGATTCACTCAGTTCTTAAGATTCATAGCTTCAGGATAATCTGTTAGTGATATTTTCTGGAAAAAAAGAGCACGCACCCTTGAAATGTCAATCCTGCTTGACACAGTTGAGTATCCCACGTCAGTGCAACTTGGTAGAGCCACTATAATATAACAAAACTTTAGATTATCCAGCCTTGGTCCTGTTCCCTTATTCTGCTTCACAAAATTGGAGAACAAGGTCTGGTGGTGGTTTTGCTTTGTGTTTTTGAAGATATTTTATTTATCTGTGACTGTCTGCATCGCATTTGGAAATGCAATTAGCTTCATATATTTGAACTGTTGTCTGCAGACATCAGGTGCTAAGAAAAAACTGCTAAGAAAATTCACAACAGCTATTGGGTCTCTCGCATAGCAGCTGGTTGAACAGATAGAGGGTTGGGGTTTCTTTTTGGAAGTGGACAGGCTTTTGAAGTCAGCGAAATAACTCTCCTGGTTTAGAATCAATTTTCAGTCAATTGCTGGTCAGATTAGCTGTAGGACTGCTAGTGTCTTACTGGTGATGAGCTAAAGCAATTAGATGCCTGAAGCTTGTCATCTCCTTGTTAACAGGCTTCTGGGTATGCCTGCAGCCCCCTTATTTGCAGAAGACTGTAATTCAAATGACATCTGTGAGTTATTTATAGGAAACCGGCACTGGAGCTGTAACCCATATAAAATCAGCCACTGTTTTAGTTCCCTGACTGAGCCACATCCTCCAAGACTCCCGTGCTTCAGGATGCTCCCGATTTCGAACGTAAGGTCAAGGCTGACCCACGTTTTTTGATTTTATCTTTTGTGCAGCTGTCTTCAGAAATCATTCTACTATTCTGTGTTTAACCTCGTGTTGGAAGCTCAGTCCTGGGCATGCTGGGTATAAGAAATTGAAAAGCGTGCAGAAATAAGCAGGGGTCAGCGGGCGGCCTCAGGACCCCGTTGGCAGAGAGCTGCCGGCCAGCCTCGCAGTGCCGGTGTTTCTCAGCGTACGTTCTTTCGCAGAGCTCGTAAGGAGAACACTCGGGTACCGGGAAGGAAATTCAGGAGCATATCTGCTCAGTCAGCTGCAGAGATGGAAATGTTGGGTAACAGCAACATTAACTGTGCGAAAGGAGTTGCATCTGCCCCGTCACTCATAAGCAGACACATTTTCTCTGCTTGCTGAATTCATCCGCTGGTGTCATTATCCTGTGGATCGTGCCTGCTCCTTCTGTCTCCGCAGCGGCACCAAATCAAACTTTCTTGTTTTCCCCCTGCAACATAGAGGAATCCATCACACCAGCTCAGCTCTGTCTAGTCCAGCACGACACCTTCTGGGCTAATCCCACTGAATAAATAAGGCAAATTTGGTTACTGTTGTTTATCATATTCTCTTTTCGTAACTACTGCTCATTCCCACTCCATTTCCCCTTCCCTCCTAAAAATTACCTGGAAAGAATTAATCTTCTAATCACAGACAGACGTTTAAATTTGAGTTGAACAAATGTAATTAGTGTGTAGAACTAAAAATTAGAATAGTGTCAGTTCCTTATTCTTAATATGTATTAGAAGTGTTATTTAAGAACAGGTGTAACTTACTTCAGAGCATAAAATTGATCAGATCAATGCATATCAAAATGATGCACGAATTCTGAGATTATGGTAATTAATTAATCAACCACCTAAATGTATATTTAAAGTGTTGCTTGACAGAGAAGAGCTAGGAAGTTCAAAATTAATCAGTAATCCACTGTAGATCCAATCTGTAGATCTTCCAGAATTCTTTACAAATACTAATAAAACAAATATGTTTTGACTACAGAAAATAACCTTAAAAGCATACTGGGATCCGTTTTTGTTACCACTCAGTTATCTCTAGGATAAACGTGTTTCTGCTACGTGCAGGAAGATGCCAGATTGACACGTCCATGCAATGGTGCCAAACTGTGCTCTTTCTGACTGCTATATTGCTTCCAGTGAGAGGTTCTGTCACCAGATCTTAATTAAGCTTGCTGTTGATAAATCCCAAACCAGATTAAACACAACACGTTCTTCGCTGCGACAGACATTCCTCAGTGACACTAGGAATCAGAAGTAGAACCAGTTCCTACCTATAAGTACATTTTGATCTTGCAAAGGATTTAGGCTGCTGTGGTCACCTCTGCACAACTCAGTTAACAATTGTTACCAATTTCCCGTTTCCCATACTTGTGCAAGTGAGAATTTATGTATTTGTTTTACATGTTCATATATTTTATGTATATACACATTTGCTAGAGGTCTAAACTCCTACTCCAATGGAGGTCTAGCCAATACATTAGATGAAGTCTAGAAACCAACTTCACCTCAAAGCAGACATTTATATTGAACAGCTGAAGAGCTTTCTAGTCTCCACTGACTGTATTATATACATGTCCAGGGACCGTAATGAGAGCTGATTCATCTAGTTCACATATATATAGAAATGTACATCTCAACACTTAAGTCAAAGCACCTCAGTGTGCCTGTTGAACATCACTCCTGACCTTTCAGCAGTGCCATTTTTCCCAGTTACATGACAATATGAGTAATACTTTCTTATCTTTCATAAAACCTTAGTTTCTCGCATCTGAATTTGGCTTACATTTGTATAATTCTTTTCTGACTTGAAGACTGAAAAACATGAACACACAAACAAGTCCTAGCTGAGCATGTGACAAGCACATGAGCGTAAGTTAAAAGAATTCAGATTATGATCAGAAAAAAAAAGAAACAACAAACAAACCAAAATCCCAAAATCCAGCAATCTTTAAACCAGAATAGCTAACTAGGAACTTCCTAACATTTGGACTGGCAGAGTAGATAATTATTGGAGTTTTTGATAAACTACTTCACCCTCTTTCCATCTACTCACATAATGTCTACGGAGGAGGACTGGTGAAGGAGAGACTGGGATCAGGCAGATACAGACTTTTAACCTCCCACACCAAAATTCCACTCCATTAATTTATCCAAAAAGTCCCTACCATTACGTGTGTGCTGCAACAAACAAATGGCAACAATACATCACTGTTATGGTAATAATACTAATATTTATGTTCTGGATGACAAGACACTGGTTTGGATATTTAGGAGCCTTGGAATTGCCTTCCCAGCTCTTCTGCCAGACAACTGTGAACCCTGCAAAGGTCATTCCTTACTCTGAAAGCAGCTGTTTTCCCAGCTTCAAAAGACTCTTTTTTTTTTTTTTTTGAAGTCTTGTCTGCTTAATCTGTAAATTCTCCAGGGTAGAGACTGTCTTGTTATTCACAGAAAGGGGTCTTGATCTCACAGGACCTCCACGTTTTGCCATAATACAAATAACATTCATCTCATAAATATTTGCCCCTGTTTAACCTGGTTATATGTATGGGCAAAGCATCTCATTTGGTGACCACATTTTGAAAATGAGAGTTATTTTCTGAATTTCTTTCAGCTGATGATTTAAATCCATTTTATAGTCACTTAACGATAGAAAGTGAGCTTCATTTACAAAACAGAACTGTTTCACCATTGGACTAATGCATCTGATATATGAACATTAATTTCCAAAATATTTACTGTTTGCTCCAGTGGTACAACTTGGTGTGGTCAACATATTGTGGATCAATATAATCACAGGATGGCAAAAATTCAAGACACCCATAAAAAGATAGTAATAATAGTAATAATAATAATAATAATAGTAAAGTGGTAACAATAATAATATTAAAGATAGTAGTAATACTGACAACACCCAACTATACCTTTTCGAAATGCATTTCTACAGTTTAATGTATACAATCCTGGTTAACTGTTTGATAAAAAGTGTTTGATTTTACTGTAATGGTTCTGTTTGGGTCACTGGGGTCTGTCATATTAGTGAGACCTCATAAATCACTTGGATATAACTCAGAAATTTCCAAGTCATGGTAGCAAAGACAAACGGTGTGTAAAACACTTCAAAGTGTCACGGAAAAGCAGCTCTAAGCTTTCTGTGGGAACGTCCTTCCCTCATCTGATGGTAAGCTTTTGTGTAGACCGTGAGCACACAAGCAGTGACTTGTCTCTGTTTTTAGCATCAGATCTCACTTCTCCAGCCAGCTCTGCTCACAACAGCCCAGACGGAGTCAAAATTTAGTCTTCCTGTTCCAGATGCAGAAACAAATCCAAGACATGGTGAGCTTGGCACTCGTGGAATAGAGAAGAGTAATAGTTACTGCATTCAGTGTGAAGAGAGATCTGAGAGGAAGGTGCATTTGGAGTCCAAATGTTGGAGCCTATGACTAGAAGACAGGGACCCAAGGATAAAGTCCTCCATAGAAAAGGGAACAAAGCTGACCAAAGGCTGGAAGAGGAGCTATACAATCTCACGCATATGTTTTTGCATGTGGGTCCATGAGCTTGCACACGCAACAGAGCATAATATCTCCTCTGGAGTCATTTTTGTCATTTGGGCTGAGTAGTTTAGTAAAATCACACACAAAAAAAAATGCACACAAAAGCAAAGAGCTTGAAAGCTTCATTCAAGCACCATAGGGCCTAGACAATGCATAAATTGTCTACTCATTATTTCTGAAAAATTTGCTGCTGCCCTCTTACCAGATTATGCTGAGTGTCTTCCAAAATAAGAAATATCCCTGACTGTTTATCATAGAGAGGAAAAGATGGCTTTAAAGCATAAGTGATGAAATAGCAGACAAAGTTGATGCCAGGGGCAGGCTGTGTAAGTCTCCCCTATAATTATAAAATTATACAAAAGAGAACTTCCCAATTTGGAACTGATTATTTTTTGACTTCGTAAAACTAGAGGGATAATTCATTCATTGCCCTTTTCTGCTCCCTTTAATTAGGTATTTTTGACAAGTCCCTTCTTCAGCATCAAAGTTGTTATGAAGCAGTGGTAAGACAAGCTTTTTTTCTCTGAATCATTTCAGATAACAGCAGGATATTGCAAATATTTCCCCCATGGGGGAAACTTTCTGCATTTGCAGAGTACCCCAACCTATATAAAACTGCTGCATAAAGGTAAAGCAAAGTTAAAGCGTATTACACTAAATGCAAGACCAAAATGTGACATATTACTTCTAGGTCATCCTAGTGCCTTCAGCACAGTGGTGTCGCACAGGATCTCTGGCACAGTAGTGTTGGTAGTCCTGAGCACAACTGCTAGCCACCTTCCTCATCTTGACCAAATTTAGTCTCACATCTCCTCCTTGTTGTAAGGGTGCCTTATCTGCCAGATTCTGGGAACTGGAGAGAGGGTAGTTGTTGGTAGTTAACACAACGAAATGAATATCTGGGTTCAGAGAAATAAGACTTACAAAAGAATTAGCTACAGGTAGATCAGCTTGCTTCTTGATACCAGCACACACCGGATAAATTGTATAAACAGGCCCTGGAGCAGAAATGGGGGGATCCCCACTCCAGGATGGTACCCCAAAAGATTCTGGTTCCCCCCAGCTCTCTGCCTTTAAAAGTCTTGCACGCCTTTCTGCGTCCTCTACAGATGTAGGTGTCTCCTCCTCTTCTGCCTCCTCCTCCTCCTCCTATTCCTCCTGGTGTTTTGCAGAAAAATGCCTATCATCTGCTCTGTTTTACTCTGAAGATCAGTGTTTTCCTTGTGCTAGGTACATTCTGAGTGTGCTCATCACGCTGGGTCCCCATGGCATGTGAGATGAAGGAAAGCTTTGTTGATGGGTCCTGGCCACAACTGGCAATCACACATCGAGCCCTGCCAAAAGGTTGGCAGCTTTGGGGACAGCATAGAGACTACCAGGCATGCTGGGAATTATATAGTGAAAACATAGATGCCAGCAGATTTTCAAGGATCTAAATATTTATGGAGACTTATTTATTCCCTGCAGGTGACCTTAGAACCAAAAGATCCAGTGAATGACTAAAAACTAATGATAGACCTGGGAGTCACACCTAGGTATCCAGAGCATCCAATTTAGTGCTTAATTACAAGTACTTTCACAGATCTAGTGGGGCTTAAAGTTTGCACTTGGTTTGCTGAGTTGCAAATCTCCTCTCTTTTAACTTGACACATCCACTACAAAAATACGTGTGAGGAATCAGGCTGTGTCTGACGTTGATGTTGGGTGTGTGCCCTTCTTCTTCGGTGTTAAATTGGAGTTTCATTAATTCCATTTTGTTCCATTGAATATTTGTTTGGAATAAAAATGCTTCTGAGGCAGTGATCATAGTCATCCCTGCTATTGCCACAGATCACATGAGGAGGGAAAACACAGCCTAAAGCAGAGAGGAGTGCTACACAAGTAAAAGGAAATTAGTCAAAATTCTAAAAATGAAAAAAAGTGACTGAAATACCTCCCAGAACAAGTGAATAAAAACCAATTTCATGAAATTGTAAAGAATATATGATATTTATCGGCTTGCTTTTTAACTTGCTTTGGATTTAAAGGAAACATTTTAAATGTTGCTGAAGATTGGCACTGAAAAACGGGTAATGAGAGGAAGAGTAATGCTGATGTTAGCTTCCTTTTCTATATACATAATTGATTATTTCAGTGGAAAAATGCCTTCTCATGTTCCCCACTAGTTCTGTTTGTGATATTAAGACTAGAGGAAATGGCAAAAACCAAAGTGTCTGAAATGTTGCACGGAATTATAGAGAGGAGTAATTACTTCAGGTATATACAGCAATGTGCAATGCTCTGTGGCATACAAGAGCAAAGCGCCATTATGATTGTCGCTAGGAACAATACAACATTTTCAAATACAGACAAGCTCCCCAAAGGCTTGAAACTCCAATTCAGCTTCTCAAATTCAAAGTCGGTGAGTGAGCATGCCAAAGTACAGCTGAAGGAAACAAGCACTGTGAATTTACAGAACACAGTCTGACTTTGATTGTTTGTTGTTTTTTTTTCTTTCAAATTGTGGCCAACTGTCAAGGTTTAGGCTGGGCTGGCCACTAAATGAATGACAGATGTTCTCTATTAACCCCTCTCCCTTCCCAGAAAGGAAGGGAGAGAGAATAAGGGAGGGAGACTTATGGCTTGAAAAAACCTGGACAGCTATAATGAAATATGAACAATAAAGAAGATAATAACATTAATAAGAAAACAATGAAATATATACAAATATTTACAAAACCAATATCGAGATCTCAGGATGACAATCACATCACCAGCAAACACTGGGACTGGACTCAGCGGCAGAGGTGAACTGGATTCAAGAACTGGATTGAGGATCACGTAGATCGGGATCAAAGGCAGAAGAACTTACAGAGTCCTCCTCGCACACCAACCATTGAAGAAGAGACTTGTCCCCTTTGATCCCTCAGCTTTTATATTGAGCATGAGGCAGATGGAACAGAATACCCTGTTGGTCAGTTTTGGGTCACCTGTCCTGTCCTCTCCTCCCCACAGGTGTGACCCCTCTATGCTCTCCTGCTTCTGACTCTCCAACGGGGCAAATAAAGTTAGCTGACCTTGGTTCTTATAGGAATAAGTATAAATAAGGCCTTCCCTGCATACCATTCCTTAGTAATAACTATAAAAATCAGGCATTATCACTGCTGGAAGAAGACACTGTCTGAAAAATATACTGTTAATTTCAGAGAGTGCAGTCAGAAGAAATTTAACTGAAAAACAAAATTACTGAAAAGGAAATTGGTTTTGTTCTGTCTCAAGCCAGGACATCAAGCTAAATCTTTATGGTTTTTCTCATTTTCAGCTGTTGATCATGAAAAGAATGAGTGCAAAATGCTGTCAAAGTGTTAAATGTAGGGTTTGTTTAAACATTCAATTGTGCATATTTATGTATAAAAGCTTGATGGGGTAAGGGTAAAAAAGTCCCCAAAGTAACTCTAAATCTCAAAGAAAGTATACACAAATTAAAGCTCAATATGATTCCCCTGGTAAAGTTGTTCTGGAGAATTGCATGGACTTTGTTAAAAAGTAGTCAAGAGTCATAATTAGAATCTACAGGGTAAGAAAAATGCAGGAAAAATATTACTGTCTTTTTTCTTAAGATCTCAAAGAAGCTTGGACTCAAACATTAGTTATTCTGCTGCAAGTTAGAAGCACGCTAAGCACATCAGTGGAACTGAAAATAAAATTAGGCTTACATGTTAGTCCATTGCTAATAATCCCCCACGACAAAGCCCAAGCTTTTTCCTCAGTAACTCTCTCAATATAAAACAAATTGTTCTTTGTCCAGTGGAACTAATGAGACTTGCTTCCCTGCAACTTGGTGTCCTCCGTCTCTTTACTTCTCTACATCACGGTAAGACGTGGAGTCATTGCGCTATAACTGCTGTCCTACAGTACCACCAAGGTTCCCCTGTACCCAAAGTCCTCCACCATCCCTCCAAGCAAGGGCCTTTCATGCCAGGATGGTGCTACCGACCCCTCAATAGCTCACCTGCTCAGACATAAAATGATAACTGCCGAATTTATACTTTTGCTGAAATTGAAACCTTCTTCTCTATCTGATGTCTGTGGAATTTCGTATTTTGAGACCTCACCAGCCTGTCAAATTGGCCAATGGGTTTTAAAGGTATGAGAGGAGTACAGAAAGCAGGGCAGTTGTATAAACCCTGTATCTTGGGTTAGGCAGATTCTAAGTGCTAGAACTTCAACAACTTTTCAGCAGATTTTAAATTCAGAAATTCCTGGCCAAAATTCATGGTTTTTTATTTAACTAGGAAGGTACTCTAAGTTCAACTCTTACCCACTTGTAAATGTCAATATGAACCTACCAGCTTGGATGACATGGAGGACTGAAATCCGGACCTCTGCATTTTCGATAAAGGTCATGTTTTCTAGGTATGTTTTGTATTAGATTTTCGGTCTCTATGGATTATCAAAAAAAAAAAAAAAAAGGTCTAATACAAACTGCTGAATTTTGGCTTGTCTAGCATGTGTTATGAGGTTGCATTTATCAGTGTATTATTTCCTGGGCTGGCCACACCAAAAGAAACCTCATGTGGAGAGGACTTATGGTTCACAGTGAGCTCCCACCACAGACTACCTTGTCAGTGAATCTCCAGCTGCCTGCTAAGGACAGGTTTAAGCTCATTTTCTGAGAAAATACAACATTTGTTTAATCAAGGTCAAGGATATGACCTGAAAAGTGTCCCTAATTGGAGTGGGTTCACAACTGCTGTCATATGGAAAGCAAGTGGTATTTATAGGCCATGAGAAAGCAATATGCGAACAGGAATTCCCAACTTTCAGAGGAGTTTCTGAGAAACTTTCTGGTGACTTCAACTTTGATTATGAAAATCACACTTATTTATTAATTGCGATTAATTAATTTATAATATTTGCAATTTACCTTAGGAAAAAAGCCGCACACATTTTAAAAATAATTTAATAAATGTTCATGCATCAAAAATCACAGAAAATATTTGAAAATTAGAAAAAGTAAGCTTCAAAAAAATCACCATACAGCTATTTGGAGCAAGTCTACAGATTTTTTCCAGAAAAGGCATAATTATTCAGTGTAAAATTTTGTCTCATCTGAAACAGCAATAGAAATTTGTCTATCATTATTTTCCAGTAATTTTTACAGGACCTTTTAACGTGTTAAAATTTTTTTCAAGAATGCGTTAACTTAGAATGAGGAATCTCTGAAAACAATTCTTTGATCAGTATAACAGACAACTTGACCTTTAAAAATCTACAAAACATAAATTAGCTTTGGTTTTCAAAGCTATCATAACAACAGTCTTATAAGGTTTGGTATCTTGTACCTAGTTCCAGCACATATTCCCTAATTTAGCAATTTCAGGGCATCCACTGGGTGGGTAAGTGTCTAATGCAGACACATATTTTCTTATTTCACTTTTTTTTGCCCCTTGGAGTAAAAATTTGCCTAGTGTCTCATGTTGTGCACTCTTGCATTTTTGGACATTACTTTCTTAAATTTCATTTGATGTCTCTTTAGAATAATTTCTCCTCTATTATCTAAATGAATAAAGCACCAAAAAAGACTGATGGCTTTGAGTGAAGCTTTTCAGTTATTTTGATTCTGAGAAACCAAGTACAATTTTTGAATCCATCTTTATTCCATTTACAAAGATATATAACAAGAAGAAGACATTAGGGCTTTGGGTTTTTTTAAAGTAAAACTTTGTCCATGAGGGTGGAATTCATTGCACTAAATTTCAGGCATTTAAAAATTAGACACTAAATTCTGAACTACTCAACGTAGGCGGGATGTTCATTTGTAGTCAATTATTGGAATAGATGCTTCCAAGGGTGATTCATCTGACCTGAGTTACCTGTTTTAGGCTGAAACGTCTCTCAGATGCTTATTTCTCACCACTGACTGCAAAGACACTTGCTCAGTCTTAGATCGCAGGCTTTTAAGCATTAGATTACTCGGATGTCTCATCACCTACACATGTATTTTAAAAATTACCTTGCTGGCCCAGCCTCTCTAACTTTCAGGGTGGGAATTTTAAAAGTTCTGGCTGACTTTACAATGATGATGGCAAAAAATCTCCTGCTAATTTCAACAGAGAAATGTCAGGACAACGTTATTATTGAGACTGGGTAATTTACGCATTCTCCTCCATGTAACTGATGTGGTCTTTTGCTTTCGATTTCTTTTGGAACAATGTATAATCCGTGTGAAAAATCAATTCACTGAGTTACTTAAAGCATAAAAACATTGTAAAATTCACTAGTTGTATTTTGAATCAGTTTTTCAATTCCACTTCTACATATGACAACATGTCTGAGCCGATGCTTAGGTGTTATTAGAAACTCAGTGAACACTTAACTGGCTGGACCCTCCATTGCTCAGTGAATTGGGCTGCCGTTTCTGTCAGTGATCCTATGTATAAAATGTTCTCTGTACAGAATGACTGCATTTTATCCCCAGCTTTCACAGGTACAGATGACTATGCAAATAGAGAAAGATACCCAATGAAATACATCCAGCCTCACCTCACCTCCGTGCCCAGTAAGAACATGGAACAGATCCTCCTGGAAGATGTGTCAAAACATATGGAAGACAGGGAGATGATTAGAGACAGTCAGCATGGCTTCAACAAGAGTAAATCATGCCTGACTAATCCAGTGGCCTTCTACAGCGGAGTGACTGCATCACTGGACAAGGGAAGAGTTGCAGATGTCATCTACTCGGACTTCTGTAAGGCCTTTGATATGGTCCTTGACAACATTCTGGCAGCTAAATTGGAGAGATATGAGTTTGATGGACGGACTGTTAGATGGATAAGGAATTGGCTGGATGGCCGTGTCCAAAGAGTTGCAGTCAATGACTCAATATCGAAGTGGAAAACAGTAACAAGTGGTGTGTCTCAAGGATCCATACTGGGACCAATACAATACTATTTATTGGTAATAATAACTTCAACAATAACATAGATAGTGCACCCTTAGCAAGTTTGCTGATGACACCAAGCTGAATGGTGCAGCTGATTCACTAGAAGGAATGTAGCCATCCAGGGGGACCTTGATAGACTTGAAAAGTGGGCCCATGTGAACCTCATGAAGTTCAATAAGGCTAAGTGCAAGGTCCTGCACCTAGGGCAGGGCAATCCCCAATATCAATACAAACTGAGGGATGAATTGATTGAGGGCAGCCTTGTGGAGAACGATTTGGGGGTACTGGTGAATGAAAAGCTGGACATGACCCGGCAATCATAGAAGCATAGATTATCCATAGAGTCATAGAATCATTATGGTTGGAAGAGACTTTTAAGATCATCAAGTCCAACCATTAAAGTAATACTGCCAAGTTACCACTAAACCATGACCCTCAGCCCTACATCTTCATATCTTTTACCTATCTTCAAGGATGGTAATTCCACCACTTCCCTGGGCAGCATGTTCCAATGTTTGATAACCCTTCCAGTGAAGAAATTTTTCCTAATACCCAATTTAATCCTCTCCTGGTACAACTTGAGGCTGTTTCCTCCTGCTCTATCACTTGTTACTTGGGAGAAGAGATCAACCTCCACCTCTCTACAACCGCCTTTCAGGTGGTTGTAGAAAGCAATAAGGTCTCCCCTCAGCCTCCTCTTCTCCAGGTTAAACAACCACAGTTCCTTCAGCCCCTCCTCAGAAGACTTGTTCCCTAGGTCCCTCACCAGCTTCATTGCCCTTCTCTGGACACGCTCCAGCACCTCAATGTCTTTCTTGTAGTGAGTGGCCCAAAACTGAACACAGTACTCAAGGTGAGGCCTCACCAGTGCCAAGTACAGGGGGACAATCACTTCCCTAGTGGCTACACTATTCCTGATACAAGCCAGGATGTCGTTGGCTGCCTTGGCCACCTGGACACACTGCTGACTCATATTCAGCTGGCTGTCAACCAACACCCCCAGGTCCTTTTCTGCCAAGCAGCTTTCCAGCCACTCTTCCCCAAGCCTGTAACGCTGCATGGGGTTGTTGTGACCCAAGTGCAGGACCCGGCACTTGGCCTTGTTGAACCTCATACCATAGGTCTCAGCACACCGATCCAGCCTGTCCAGATCCCTCTGTAGTCCCATTCTACCCTCAAGCAGATCAACACTCCCACCTAACTTGGTGTCATCTGCAAACTTACTGAGGATGCACTCAATCCCCTCATCCAGGTTGTTGATAAAGATATTGAATAGAACAGGGCCCAGTACCGAGCCCTGGGGAACACCATTTGTGACCGGCCACCAACTGGGTTAACTCCATGCATCACAGCTCTTTGAACCGGGCCATCCAGTCAGTTTTTCACCCACTGAAGCGTATGCCCATCCAAACCATGTGCAGCCAGTTTCTCTAGGAGAATCCTGTGGGAAGCAGTGTCGAAGGCTTTACTAAAGTCTAGGTAGACAACATCCACAGCCTTTCCCTTGTCCACTAAGCAGGTCAGCTTGTCACAGAAGGAGATCAGATTAGTCAAGCAGGACCTGCCTTTCATAAACCGATGTTGACTGGGCCTGATCACCTGGTTGTCCTGTATATGCCATGTGATGGCACTCAAGATGATGGTATTCAATGTGCACTCGCAGCCCAGAAAGCCAACCACATCCTAGGCTGCATTAAAAAAAACCTGATCAGCAGGTGGAGGCAGGTGACTCTGCTCTGGTGAAACCCCAGCTCTGGAGCCCCCAGTACAGGAAAGACATGGACCTGTTGGAGAGGGTCCAGAGGAAGACCATGAAAAAGGTCAGACGGATGTAACACCTCTCCTATAAAGAAAGGCTGAGAGTGTTGTTCATTCTTCAGTCTGGAGAAGAGAAGGCTCTGAGGAGACCTTGTTGTAGCCTTTCAGTACTTCAAAGGTGCTTATAAGAAAGCCAGAGAGACTTTTGACCAAGGTCTGTAGTGACAGGACAAGGGGCAATGGTTTTAAACTGAAAGAGGGTAGATTTAGATTGAATATAAGGAGGAAATATTTTATGATGAGGGTAGTAAGATACTGGAACAGGTTGCCCAGGGAAGCTGTGGATGCCCCATCATTGGAAGTGTTCAAGCTCAGGTTGGATGGGGCTTTGAGAATCTGATCTAGTGCAAGATGTCCCTGCTCATGGCAAGAGGGTTGGATTACGTGATCTTTAAATGTCCCTTCCAACCCTTCTATGATTTTATTATTCTATGAATTCCTTTGACATCTGTCAGATGAGGATGAACAATCGGTTTCACCCTAAACATTTTGGAAAATACACAGTCTGAGTATAATGGCACTGTGCTTACCCCACTTTATTCAACTGTGAAAGCGCCATGTGTCAAGCTGCATTTTCAGGTGAGGCCTCACATTATAGAATCATAGAATCACAGAATGATTTAGGTTGGAAGGCACCTAAAGATCATCTAGTTCCAAACCCTCTGCCATGGGTGAGGACACCTCCAACTAGATCTGGTTGCTCAAAGCCTCATCCAACCTGGCCTTGAACACTTCCAGGGATGGGGCAGCCACAGCTTCCCTGGGAAACCTGTGCCAGTGCCTCACCACCCTCACAGTAAAGAATTTCTTCCTGAGATCTAATCTAAATCTGTCCTCTTCCAGTTTGAAGTCATTAACCCTCGTCCTATCACTACATGCCCTCCTAAAAAGTCCCTCTCCAGCTTTCTTGTAGGCCCCTTTCAGATACTGGAAAGCTGCTATAAGGTCTCCCTGGAGTCTTCTTTTCTCCAGGCTGAACAACCCCAACTTTCTCAGCCTGTCTTCATAGCAGAGGTGTTCTGACCCTCTGATCATCTTCATGACCCTCCTCCATGTCCTTCTTATGTTGGGGGCTTCAGAGCTGGACACAGGATTCCAGGTGGGGTCTCACAAGAGCAGAGTAGAGGGGCAGAATCACCTCCCTCGACCTGCTGGCCACACTTCCTTTGATGCAGCCCAGGATGCAGTTGACTTTCTGGGCTGTGAGTGTACATTGCTGGCTCATGTTGAGCTTCTCATCCACCAACACCGCCAAGTCCCTCTCCTCAGGGCTGCTCTCTATCCACTCTCTGCCCAGCCTGTATTTGTGCATGGGATTGCCTCAACCCATGTGCAGGACCTTGCACTTGGCCTTATTGAACTTCATGAGGTTGGCATGGGCCCACCTCTCAAGCCTGTCCAGGTCCCTCTGGATGGCATCCCTTCCCTCCAGCATATCAACCACTCCGCACAACTTGATGTTGTCAGCAAACTTGCTGAGGGTGCACTCAGTCCCTACATCCATGTCGCCCACAAAGATGTTAAATAGTACTGGTCCCAGTACTGACCCCTGAGGAACACCACTTGTCACTTCAGGCCACTTGGACACCGACCTGTTGACTGCAACTTTTTGAGTGTGGCCATCCAGGCAATTCCTTATCCACTGAGTGGTCCATCCATAAAATCCATGTCTCTCCAATTTAGAGACCAGGACATCGTGCGGGATAGTATCAAATGTCTTCCGTTTGAACACTCTAGAAGTAGTCATGAAGTTATCCTGTTGTAAATAGGTGAGTATTTTCCTATTTTACAAGTGGGATATTTGAGAGCCATGGAAGTTAGAAGGGTTTTCAAAGAGATTTAATGAAGTGTGGCTATCTGACCCGCTGAAACATTTAGGTTATATGAATCCCACCTTGTTCCAGTCTTTTCTGAAGAACTGAAAGGATATTAAGACAGTAGTGAAACTCACACTGGCCTCAAATCAGTTTCCTTCCAGTGGCTCATAAACAGGTTTTCAATGTGGTTAGTGAGTAGAGAGAGTGTGCATGCTCCTCCATCACTTTATTTCCAGGCTCTGTTTATATTTTTCTTCACCTTAGCATGGGAAAGAATTTGAAGCATCAGACACGTCTGTACTTCTTGTCACCACGTTGATCACTCTTTTTTCTCCAAATATTCAGTTAAGCCTCTTTCAGTTCATTTCCCCAAACTGCATTTGTGTAATGCCTGAGTAATAAAAGTCAGCAGAATGGCTAGATGGAATTTCATCCTTTTCCATTATCATTGAAAAAGACATTACTATTCCCCTATCAAAAATATCCATCAACCTAATTACATCCCTTTTCTTTACAAAGTTTTAAAATAGGATACCTAAGTAAGATAGGCAATGTAGAGTTATTATTTAATGACCATAAGGGAGATATATTTTGATTCATTTTCTTATGCGTTAAAAATTTATGACAAACATAAAACTCTGTTATAGCGACTGGATCATTTGTAATGGTCATAATTTTATTTAAATCATATATATATATAAAACATAATGTACATTTTAAAGCATTATGCCATTCTGAACCACTTGGGGAGACGGTCTGGTAGATTGGAAACAACGTAAGTGGTAAGCATAATCTTAGCTGAAAAATAGGTGAACTCTGAAACTTGGCATCTAAAACACTGATCTATTTTTTTTTAGCCTTTCTTGATGCAAATTTTTTACTGATTTTAACCATGTCTTTGGGAAAGTCCACTTTTTCTCAGTTTAGCTTCAGATTTTTGATACTGCTTTTGTCATTGGCTTTGTAATATGACCTTGCTGTGCCTGGTTCCGTTTTGTTTGCCTCACTATTTAAGACTGAAGAAGAAAAAAAGTCAATAAGAACAAAAAAAAAAAAAAAAAAAAAAAAAAGAAACATCATATCAGAGCAACACA